>JABUQX010067942.1:37500-51212 GCA_015478945.1 Trachelipus rathkii
TTGAATTATTATCTCTTATATCGAAAATATAGATTAATAAGCAAAGAAGTATTATATTACATTTGTTTTCCATTCACATTACAAACTTGTTGGTTTAAATATTGGAGAGCTGATTAGGAAGGTGTGAGGCAAATGATTTTTGAAGGTTAAAAGTGTTTCTAATCTCATACCCTCTCTCACTCGTTTACCCTATCTGAACCGGTTTCAGGAGAAGGACTCGAAGCGTATCAGTGGAGGCCTAATAGTGTTTTATGGTGCTAAGTCATGGGTAGAATAACTATTTCTGGGGGGGTTGGGGGATGAAGAGATGAGACCTTGGGAGGTACAGGAGAGATCACGTGTCAGATTATATAAGAAGATATCATGTCGCATCCTCAGTCTGATTATATGTAAACTTTATAATGTTGCTCAATACAGAGTATAGTAGAAGTACTATTGAAAGTTTATCATACACACAACACACACATAATATATATATATCAATCGATTCACAACACACACACCCACACACACACCCACACACAATGATATTTCGGCCTTAAACAGCTACACACTTTACAACCCATATAAAAAAAAAAAAAACACAATAAAATAATTTCAAAAATGTTTCTTAAAACAGTTAGAAAATAAGTGGTTACATTTCAAATGAAGTCAAATTAATTGGAAGAACCCCTAAATAATTACTGTAAATCAAATGGAGTGCACATAATTTCTCGAGATATACATAATTAATTCGCCCGAGCAGCTAAAAGTTTTATTTAAAGTTTAATGTTAATCCAGTTATTTTGCACAATATTCAAGCGACCACAGCTATAAACTAATTCCACGGCATGAGCACAATTTCACCTTGGGAATCATATACAATTATGCCGAACAATGCAACAATGTCCTTAATGGTATTTTATACGTATCGACAACGGCACATATCACTTCAAATCTGAAATAAAGTTATTATCTCGGACTACAGATTCATCACACATGGCACAATTCATCGAACGATCAACACACACACATTACATTCGATCATTTACAACTTACCGACAAACCCAATTTACCGATATGCATAATTCACTGACATGCACAATTCATAGACATACACAATTCACCGACATGCACAAGTCATCGACACGCACAATGCACTAATATAC
This sequence comes from Trachelipus rathkii, assembly GCA_015478945.1. Classification (NCBI taxonomy): domain Eukaryota; kingdom Metazoa; phylum Arthropoda; class Malacostraca; order Isopoda; family Trachelipodidae; genus Trachelipus; species Trachelipus rathkii. The sequence goes on from JABUQX010067942.1 coordinate 38,649, forward strand.
AAAATTCACAACCATTCACAATTTATCAACATGCACAATTCATCGACATTTACAATTTATCGTAAATTACTCACACGAATTATCTAATTAGGTTTAGGATATAGGTAGGTTATATATGGTTAGGTAGACTAGATTTAACGATTATTATTTGTTAGGAAGTGTTATTAGGTTTAGATAAGAGGCTTAAAATAGGAGTTAGACGATTTAGGTAACTGATTTTGGTGTTGGTGGGTTCAATTCTTACCTTTCAAGTTGAGACAGTGGCGTATCCAGGATTTTTTTTGGGGGGGGGGGCAGACAAAAATCGTTTCTTATAATATATTAATATATAGTTTTATTAATTATATAATGATTATATATATAATATATTACTGTAATGTATATAATATATAATGATAGTATTATATTTATATATAAATTATATATATAACTATTTGTATATTATATAATATAAGTTTATATATTATAAGTATAATATATGAATAATAAATACTATATATATATACGTATATTATATATATTAATAATAAAGACGGTGTTTAATATAAGTATACACCAAATATGAAGATGTTCTTAAGAAACATAATTGGAGAAATATTTAGTATAAAATCTCTTAAAATAAACTTACGCTCCTTTGAAATGTTGATTTAATCGCTCAGAAACATAAGTGAACAAAGTCCGAGGATATACATCTTCAGTTTTTTATGCATCAATGTTTCGATGTAGTAAAGGAGGACGGCAAGTTCCAGTAGTTTTTCCATCTCCAATAGATTCTAAGGTAGTCTTTCACAAGAGGTAATAATGTGAAACCATATGCTTTTCTATTCACTTGAGCGATGATTGACGAACGGTCTTTATAGGTAATAAATGCCAAGGTAATTGCTCAATAAAAGTTGGTTAAATATTGTAAATATGTACTTATCAGAACATGACACAAGTTTCGTTTTTATTATATTAACTGGTTTTTGACGATCTGTCTTAATATAATCACATTCCTAATCTTCCCATTAATCTCATTCTGTCTAAATGAAAGTTTCTCTAATTGGACTTCGAGTATCTCTATAAAATATTATAACACATTTCTTTCTTTATACTTTAGAACATGATGTATGTTTTTCGATATGTACAAAATTTTATTAATATGAAGATTATAATTTCATTATTATGCACTGTAACTCTCCTTCTAAATAAAAGCATATCAAATAATTCATACCAAAAAAGTGGTATAATACTGTAATATGACGATAATAATGTCTGTGAGGATCAGTGAATTAAAAGGCGGAATTGTTTTATGGATCGTATTATTTGAAAATTTGAGTACTTTATATAATTTCTATAAGGTGTCACTATGAGCATATTGTCATATACCGCTATCACAGCACTTTTCAGTTCAGATGAATCTTACCTGTCACTCGTCATAAAATAATGCGCTAAAATTATATCTATATGCAAACAGTAATGTTTTGCATTTCTCGTTGCTTCCAGTTTAGGTTTACTAGATTCACTATCGAATTATTATATTGACAACTAAGACGTCCAATATCAATAACAGTGTGTTTGACAAAATCTAGTTTTTAGAAAGAGGTATGTTAAACTTTTAAATAATAAGTTAAAACGGTTTTTTTAAAAACAAAATGTAAACCATAAAAGATGCATTATAAACAATTTGTTGAAGAATTAAGTCTAGCTTTTTCTTACATACATACAAACATACAACATTCACACATTATTTGATAATATTTTAGTCTTCTATATAGCATGCTAATAAATAATGAAAGACCGAATCGCTTTAAAGATAATAAACCGATTTATCCTTTGTATAGGCTCTCAACGAGTTCGGCAAACTTTTTAAACTCTTACGTAGGCTAACTTCTCATAGGTAATAAGATTTGTCCTATTGTTTTATTTTCTGCGCACGAAACAACCTGTTTTTTTAGTCGCTTCATTAAGCACGTACAAGAGATAAAATGCTCTTAATGTAAAGTTTGACATTACTGTTTATATTTAATATGCCAAGTGCATCTCTCGGAATTTTTGAAAACTTAGAGAAGCCTCTAGTGAGTGCAATATAAGTGATATAAAGGATGTGCTGATATAGATGTGGGGCGAGTATGATAGATAATATTGGCTATTTGTGAGTGAGAAGCTTCTCAGTTAATAGCTATGCCTAAAAACGATCTACTCTAATTGCATTCATGCTGATGCAACGATTTATCGTCGACGGCTTTTCTAGTGATATCTTCTAATTATACAATGAACGCTAATAATTACAGGCTATTTTTCTTCAATTAAATTTGACAAAGTGACTTATTTTACCGAGCATAATCATGTATACTATAGAAGATCGATTAAATACAAAAACTTTGACGGGTAAAGAGTTATTAATTACAGCATGTACAATGTAGGCGCACACACAACGAAAAGTTGTTCCTATTCGTCGATAGCCACAATGGGTCGTCTTCATCGAGCTGGAGATAAGTATAAAAAAAGTTTTTAACTTTTATTTATTTTTTTGCCTACATATTATATTACGGCAGAATAGCTAGATCGTCCTATATAATAATGAATTAGAGAATTTTGGGACACTGCGAAGAAGCTTGTGATTATAAAGTAATAAAGTTTATGTAAAGGTTAATGTAAAAGTTTATATAAAATTTAATATAAGGTTTATATACGTTGTCATATCTTTAACACTTAAAGAGTTGTTTCGTAAATATATCTTTCTGAAAAAGGAACATGAGTGCTTTCTACCAGACTTTATTAGCAAAGTCTCTGTAATTATTTATATACAATCAATAGTACTGATACAAAAATATGGTCTGTCAAATTATAGGGTTTCACGTCTTACAACACATGAGAACGCCTATTATGAGATGTAGTAAGTTTTGACTTTCGCACCCATGTCACTCTTGATGTCCAACGTAATAATGATATTCTGGAGCTTACCAGACCATGAATCGAAACTTGTTTCATAATTGGAATCAACACACGCTTTCTAGTATGTTCTATCGGTCTTCTTTTCTTCGCTGACCTGTCAATCTGTTTTCTGTCGAAGCGCTCCACGCTCTCGAAATTTATTTCCTTGGAGACCTTGCTTTTCCTACAATCCAAAATATTCTTTTCTAATCCGATCTTTGTGAATTAGTTGCCTCGGGTATTTAGAAAAGAGATTCTCTCTCTATGTTTTGTAATAACTTTATTCTCGAGACATAAAACACTCAGAATTCCTGTGTGTCAGCCTTTGCCATTCTTCTTTTGTTCATTGATACAATTTGAACAATAAACCCAAACGTTTTTTATCAGAGTAAGCTAACCACTTGATATCATCAAGCCACTTCTTATGAAATAACACTTTCCCGACCTTTTAATCGCTTCCGTGAAGTCAGGAAATTATATAATTGAATCTTTTTTTCCAGAGGATATTTTGATATTCCACTTTTCCCTATTGATAAATACTCAAGTAACTATGAAGTTGCCAATGCCGTTGAGAATTAAACAATCCACTTATTCCTGATCCGGCGCTGACTTTTTTTTAGACCGCTAGATGAAAGAAAAAACTATCACCACTCTGACTTGAGATTTTTCAGCTGCTAACGCAGTTACAGAAGTTGCAGGAGTTCCAGGAGAAACTGCTTCTTCGAGTCCGAGAACCTCACTCTTGGAATAACAGAATAGGAATGAATGTAATGCTTAACTCTTGTTTGTGGAAAAGCATCTCTTGATATTCTGTTTCTTCTTTCATCTCTTACTTAAGTCTTCTTCTCTATTTTCATGGACCAACATACAATGAACAAAAAAATTTTCAAACACACAGTGCGCCCTGTAGCTGACTGTACTCACACACTTACACAACAAGTAGGGAGTTTATATAATAGTCTTGTATAAAGTTTACATACGAAGTTATATATAGTTTTAGTACTCTATAGTTTAATCAGGTGTAAAGAGCATATATCTATAATCTAAAGAAATACTTATGACACTTAAAGTTTTTAGCGAAACATTAGATTATGATTATAGCCAAACGATATTAAATAACCAGTTTAAAAAATAATTCTAGGGAGTTCTCAACTCATGGTAATTTCTACCTAGTAATGCTCGAAGAGGAAAGAAGGAGAGATTTATTATTAGAGAGAGAGGTTGATAGTGGCACAGTATCAAAGATGTATGGATGTAAAGTTGTGAGAGGAGTTGATATTGAAGGGAAGTATGAGAAGACGATGAGAGAGGTGACGAGGAAGAGTGTGATGATAGAATAGGAGAGACGAGATCGAGGAGAGGAAGGCGAAGTAGTGACTTAATACTCTTTGTGTCAAAATTATGAATTATAATTATTATATAAAAAAGTTTTAATGAGTACTGTATATCCTTGCCTAATATTTGTTTGTGTTTTTAATTCTGTCAAATACATTTAAAATATATGATCGTAATATTAATAGTTTTATTCCATAAAAAAGGTTAAACCTGTCGGTGTCCGGTTGTCGGTTTCGTTTGTATAGCGTTGGGCTGGTTAGGTTCAGGGTTCGAGCGTCTTTTTTATTACTATAATCTAACTATAGTATATAGAAGTACCGTTTAAATGGTTTTATATAATATAAGGTACGATAGTTTGTAATAAGTGTAGTAGGTATATAAGTGGACGACACAATATAGTTATATACATAGGGTTAGTGTTCGGTGCTGTTAGGGTAGCATCGGTTTATATTGATATGAAATAGTATTTTAACTTGTACTAAACGTTATTAAGAAGAATGAAGAGCAGAACATACTTATTTTCTAGTTTATATAGTAAAAGATTTTAAACTGAGTTTAGGTATATTAAAGTTATCTGTTTAGCTATATGTATGATATAGAGTGCGTATATATTTGTAATATATACAGATGTATCGCTTAATTCATGATGTTTATACGTAAGTAGCTCTACGGTAGAACAGTTTGTAACTTATGATTAGTTAAAAAGTTGTTAAGTATTATTAATTTATACGATAGGGTAATTAGCGTGCCTTATAGCTATTGAGTAAATATTATGACGCTTATTAGCTGTGTTATGTTCTTTATCTCCTGTAAGAACTTACGAGTCTGTCATGAAGGCACACGTTACAGCACGTAAAGGATAAAGTGGTTGCTTTTCACGTGGCAGCACGAGCATCAGTCAGGGACTGATATTATATTAAATATTAGGTAAATTACTAATATTAATTTTTAACTCTCTTACATAATTAATTGATTATTATATGAAGATGGATATTATTATTGTTGCTGTATTATAATTAATTTTTTTCGTGTCTAAAAATTTACGGACGGAGGGCCTATTCCTCACCTCTATGAGACGAAGTTATATACTCCCCTGGATAACGCTCAGTCTTTGTAACTATAGAGTTAAAAGTGAGGAAAGTTTATCAATCGTTACCCGAGATAATTATATATACTTAGATAAATATTTATGTTATTAGTTATAAATTATATATTATATAATAGTTTATATTAATAATATATGTAGAACTCATTAGTATATAAATGAGTATTTATTATAAGTTTTAATTACGTATAACGTTTATCTATATATACATATAATTATTATTATATATGAATATATTATGAAGTTTTATATAAGTGTTATATCTTTATATATATTTTATATATATTATATATAAAAGTTTTAATTATATTATATTTTAATCATATGAATAGCACAAGTTAATTGTATAAGTTTAATCCACTATTCACTTTTGTTATGACTATATTAGATTTAAATGTAAACGTTTATTATGTGGTAAAGTATTATTTTATTATAATAATGTTAAAAGTAATGATGAAAGTTTATTATCATATTAATAGTATTGATATATTTAATGATAAGTTTAAAATTGTTAGGTATATCATTTGTATTATACTAACGCTGATGTTATTCGTATTATCACTACTTATATCCTAGTATTATATATATATATAGACTAGTTATTTAGAGTAATATGTATAAGTAATATAATATATATAAGTATGTTTAATTAAATATATTTATATATTAGAAGTTTTATTAAATATATGATTATATAATAAATAGTTATTAATAAATATTAATTATTTTTTATATTGTATAGTATTTTATCCGATATCAATATAAGCTATGTATTAAAAAAATCAAAGAAAAAAAATTTATAGTCAAAGATTTATAACGCATAGTATACTATTAAATATAATATATAATAATACAGATAGTATATAAAGTTTATAAAGTTCATATTATATAAAAAGGTTTTATTTATATAAAGTTACTTAATAAGTATATAAATGTTACTAGTATGAAGTGGTAAAATATTTATTTACGGTATATTATTAAAGTAATTTAATTTGTTACAATGTTTCACTTAAATATTAAAAGTTTATATATTAGTAGGATACCTATAGTTCGTAAAACTAATTTATGTCAAATAAAGTATTATGTTTAATATTATATGCATATCTTATGTTTGATTTTAATAATTTTTGAATTTATTGATAATGTTATTAAATGAAGTTAAAACTTTACAAAATATCCATTTATTAAGCTATATACTGAATTAGAATTTCTAATGTATATTACTATTACTATACTATACAACGATCTATATTATATGTATATAAATAGTTTATATGACTATGTAATAATAGGTTTATTAGGTTATAAAATTGTATGTGAAAGGTATAAATTTATAAGTGTATAAGTGATTAACTGCTATGAAATCATTAGCAACTATCTTTATATATTATAGCACACGTATTCAATATTATATATTATATACTACATGAATATATATTATATAAACCTAAGTTTATTACTTAAATATTAGAAATATTGAAGATATTAGGTTATTTATATAAGCTATAAATTTGATTTATTATTAAATATACAAGTTTTATACTATATATTTGTTAATTAAAAAACTTGCATGGCACACGAAACAAAAATTGTCAAAGTTATAGTGTTAGTAAATTTTGATTGTTTTCTTGAATGATATTTTATGACTTTCATGAATACATGATGTATTGTATTCATGTTTAACTATGTCCATGTTAAAACATTATAGTTCAAAAAAATATTTAATTTAGTAATATAACAATTTAATTATTTAATAATGTGGGATATATTAAATAAATTATATAGGTTAGGATCTGGAGATAAGAAAGTTGTTAAATTCTATATTTAATCTGATATTACGATTTATAGTAAAATATAATATTAATATCATTAAGAGTAACAAGTAATAGCTAAAGCAACTACTTATTATATACTACAATAATAATAGGTTTATTTAACTTTAATATATATGAATTAATAATTAATTAATAGTTATAAAAAGTTTTAAATATATAAATGATTTATTATAATAGTACATATATATATATGTTATATAATTTTATATATATATATAATTAGCTATGTATTTTAGAAATATACGTCATAACCTGAAAACGATTATAAAGTTATTAAAATAAAAGTTTTAACTATATACGATATAAACATTTATTATTGTATTGTAGATATCTATAGTTTACGTCAAAAATCTATTCGATTTGCTGGTTAAATTTGCATTTCATACTTCTGAAAAATATTATTAAGTTAGTATGATAGGTATATTATATATAAGTATATATTATATAGTATATAATATCTACATTTATTTTATATATATAGTGTGAGAGGGAGGAGGCAGGGAGGAGAGAGGGAGAGGCGACGTATCAAGGTTCGTCATCGCTAGTCCGCATGCTCTGAGTTACATTTCGCTAAGAGGTCCACTAATAGAATGAGGCTGTGCCCGTGAGGTATGACTTTTAAATATAATTGATATATAGTATATATATATACTATATAAGGATATATACTATATATCTATACTATATGTATATTATATAATTAATATAGTAATATATATATATAGCTTATATGATATAACATAGTATGAGGCCTTTCGTTCAAAGCTCGCCATATATGTCTTTGAATAGAAAAATTGATCTTATCTATAATATCTTTTTATTTTCTAATTTGTTTCCTGTTGCAAAGTATTAGTTAAATTTTAACAAGAGAAAAAAGTAAAAAAGAAAGAAAACCTGTCGAAACTTTAAAATATTTTAACGTAAGTTTAACGTTTGGTTACATTAGTTTAGGGCATGTGTGGGTACTAACCAACACCACGAAATTAATCTACAGATGCCGAGTGGCGGCGAGTTTCCGCAATTATATGTATCAGTTTAGATCACATGTCTTATGCAGTCATGCCACTCGAGTCTAAATGTGTCGAGAACGCATATACTCTATATATGATGCTCTTAACTCGCATGCGCTGTGACTACGACTTAAACAGTATCGATCCTATATGGACGAGTGGAGTTTGTCGCTACTGAGTGCTCTCACTTTCGCTTCTGCCTACTATATATATCTTAGCGGAGTACCATCTCATTGGAGTAAGAGGTTGAGCTATTAGATAACGTTAGTTGATTAGGTGAAGTTGAGGTAAGTTACATTAACGTAAATATGCTAGATTAGTTGCCCTTTACTTTTTAAGAAAAAAATATGCAATATATTTTTATTGAATTCTGCTAAATTATGTAATATATTTCTATTATTATTATTGTATTATTATTATTCATTATATTGATATATTATTAATTATTATTATTATTAGTTATTTATTATTATTATTATAATGTATTATTATAATTATTATTTTATTATTATTTAATTTTATTATTATTATTATATTTTATTATTATTATCACTGACTTTCAATAAATATCATTCTCATTAGCGGTAGAACAGCTATTATTTTTTATATTTTTACTATTATTATTATATTATGATTATAATTATAATATTTTTTATTATTTATTATTATTAATATATTATTATGATATTATTATCATTACTTATTATTATTATTATTATTTATATTATATTTATTGATTATATTACTTTATTATTAAATAAATCATTATTATTATATTATTATTATTATTAATAATTAATATCTAATATTATTAATTAATTAATTAATAATTTACATAATAATAAATTAATAATAAAATAATACATAATAATAATAATAATTAATAACATAATAATAATAATAAAATAATAAAAAATAATAATAACAAAAAACACAATAATAATAATAATAAATATAATAATATAATAATAATAAAAAAATCATGAATTACTAATAATAATAATATAAAAATATTATAATAACAGAATATATTTTTTTTTTATTATTTTTTTTATATTTTTATATTTTATCATTTTTATTTTATTTTTTTTTAGTTTTATGTTGTATATTTTTATTGTTTTTTTTTTATATATTTTTTTTTTATTTTTTTAATTTTTTTTATATTTTTTATATTTATTATTTTTATATATTTTTTTTTTTTTTTTCTTTTTTTTTTTGTTTTTTTGATATGATTTTTTTATTTTTTGTTTAATTTTATATGTTATATTTTATTTTTATTTGTTTTTTTTTTTTATTTTATATTTATTTTTATTATTATTTTTTTTTATTGCTTTCTTATTTTTTTTTTTTTTTTTTTTGTTTTTTTTTATTATATTTCATTTATTTTTTTTATGTTTTTTCTTTTTTTTTCTTTTTCTTTTTTTTTTTTTTTTTCTGTATACTATTCTTTTATATATTTATTATTTTTTTTTTTTATTTTTTTATTTTTTTTTATTTTTTTTTATTTTTTCTTTTATTAATTATTTTATTTTTATTTTTTTTTTTTTTGGTTTTTTTAATTTTCTTTTTTTTTGATTCCATACGTTAATGTATTTTTTTAATTTATTATTTGTTGATTTTTTTTTTTTTTGTTTTTTTTTTTTTTATTTTATTCTTTATTTGTTCTATTCAATTTGTTCCACTCAGTGGTGTCTTATTTTGATAGTTGATACCCGCATGATTTTATTTTTGATGATTTTTTAGATATATATTATAATAACTTATTATTCTATAATACGTATGATTGAATCTCCTGTACTATATATACAAGTACTATAGGTATCAATGATGTAGAATTATATTAAACGATGATATAATATCTACAATATATATTACATATATATATATATAATAAGAATCATCTGATATGTACTATATAGATAATATATATAAGTCTACTAATATAAGTCGAGTGCAGATAGTTAGCTAAATATATAGCTTTATTATACTTATATATTATATATTATATGATATTAAATAATATATTTAATATAATTATATTATTATTATATTACTACTACTTATATATATACCGTATGTTTATATATAGATATATTAATATATAGTAACTATATAACTTGTTGCTTGTATATATATGAATTTATATATATATATATATATCATATATATATATATATATAAATATCATATTATTATATAGATCATAGTTAGATTGTTAGGATAATATACTAGATATATATATAAAATATATAACTAATATATATATATTTATATATTATATATATACGATTATACTATATATACTCATATATATAACTATATATATATTATCTATTAGTAATATTATGATCATAATATCTGTCGAATATGTTGCATATTATACTATAATATATATATTATATAGTATATATATATATATATAATATATAGGTAGTATATATATATATATATATTATTATATATATATATAAATATATATCATATATATATAGTATAATTGATGTAATATAATATATTATAATAGTAATATATAGTATATTATTATATATATATATCACTATAAGTATACTATATATAAGATATATCTATATACCTATACTAAATCTATTTAAAAATGATATGGGCAAATCATTTTTTAGGCGATTTTGAATCATGTGGAATGAAAGAGAAGGTTTAAATACTTATTTATTGACGAACATTTACTCCTACCTCGCTCTATTGAAATTGATTCTTCATGCCATTATATTGTAGATAAATACATAAGCTCTTTTATTCACCCGGTTCAAAAATAAAAAAAAAAAAAAATGTTTTTGTTTTATATCTTTATATATCTTTCATTTTATTTTTGTAGTTTTATTTTTACTTATTTTTTTATTTTCTAATTGATTGTCTCCGGTATCACGGCGCAGGTTTTCTTTTTTTTTATTTTAATTTCGATGCAATTTATTTTGTATAGTTTCGGAAAGCGCGGTTTCTCCACAATTCCCGAGTCTTTAAAATACATTGTACTCTGGCCTAAATCGTTTCCCAAGAAAATAAAATAAAGAATAGTCTTAAATATTTACTTTTAATTTATGACAAAAAAATATTATAGAATAATTACTTAGTACATTATTTAAAAAGATTGGGTTTAGATTATTTTAAGACAACAGTTAATCATTTTCATGTATATGAATGATACTTAGTAACCCCACCCGATATATACTTTTAAATCATTCTTTCCAACGCCCACGTGACGCTCACCGCACCGCAGAAGAAATTGTCTCAGCGTAGATTATGCCTTTTCGGTAACGCGCGTTTCAACCCTTACACGTTCTGATCTGTGCGTTTTGTTAGTCGAAGAATGAAATAAGCATTCCTGCATTCTCTCTGCGGCACCGGTCAGACGGTCATGCGCGTACGACACAGTGATAATTCCTGGTGATATTCCTGCGAGATTCGACCGCAATTTACCTCTGAGGAATACAACTTTTCCGGACATCTTCCACCCCAGATCGTGCCTCTACCTACCCGCAACCACGGAATCAGCCCGATCGCGACCGAGTAAAGTTTATCGTCAACTTGAAATATATCCTCTATGGCAATGTTTTTAAGTTTATATACAAGTTTAATAAAGTTTATATAAGTTTATATCAATATATATAAATAAAGTAAATTCTAATTTAAAACTATATAGGAATAGAAGGTTAAATAATGTTTAATGTAAAGTTTGTAAAGTTTATGCAAAGTTTATATAGAAAAGTTTATATTTAAAGTTTAATCAAAGTTTATATAAGTTTTTATAAAAGTTTATTATACCGAAGGTTATTTAAAGTTTATATAAAGTTATTATAAAGTTTGTATTAATTAAAGTTTTATTTAAAGGTCTCACAATTTTGAAAATAATCTCCATTTTAAGACGATTGATCTATATCACACCTGATTATTATAACGGAGTTTATGGTAAAGTTGTATGTAAAAGTTATATACAAGTTTGATAATAGAGAAAGTTTATGGCTAAACTGTATATTCCGGAATGATGCTAAAGCTTTATATAAAGTTTATATAAAGGTCATATAAAGTTTATATAAATACTTAAGGGTTCATATATAAAGTTTACATAATCTATGTAAATTATGCATGTATCCACAAAATTCGTTGTTATTGTCAAAGTATTATATAACAATGTTCTAAATACGAACGTTAACTATAAACAAAGTGGTAACACATGAGAACGGTTAGATGGGTAATCAAGAGTGTGCTTATATAAAGTATTATGTTAAGTTTTATAAGTTTTATAAAGAGTAAACTAAAGTTAAAATTAAAGTTTAAATAAAGTTTATTTAAAGTTTATATAAAGTTCATTTTACGAGTTTATGTCCGG
>JABUQX010067943.1:0-12500 GCA_015478945.1 Trachelipus rathkii
TAATTACCTAATGGGTAGTCATATTTTTGACCCACTGCTAACTTGATTGAGACTTTATGATGGTGCCCATATCATTCTCGTAAGGAGTAATCTAGTGTAATTATTTCTATTAGTTGTTCTAAAAGTATAATTACTATGAGTGCCAGGTTGAGTTAGCCAGGTATCAGAGTTAAGCGAAGTGAGTGCTCAATGAAAGTGCCAATGAGTGCCAAGTGAGTGCCAAATTAAGAGTGCCAAGATGAGATGCCATACATATATAAGTTGACCTAATGATGATGAAGTGAACCACATAGTGGCCACTTGTAAAGTGCCACTTTTTTCAAAGACCTTTTACATATGACCTACTTTATCCTCTGAAGATTACTTCCGGCAATAGCCTAAGATATGTCTGGGTGTGACTTACCCCTATGTAATTAAGGTATGAAGGAATCGATGTTGTATCCTATATTTACTAGTCATAAGCTGAGAATTGTCTCTATTTTCATGCAGCATTTATATCTTTATTCTAACTACTATTAAAACACTACTATGTAGACACTTATAAGCGCTCACTTCTCACATAAAGACACTTACATTAATAAACCATATAAACATACTTACACTCACATCCACACACGCAGAATGACAACTTACACTTACACACTCACTTAACAACTCGGTATATAATTTTGAAGCCTTCAGTTCATTAATGCCTATCAACTTTTGAATACCTCCCAGCATAAATGCTCAGCATTAATGCTCGATATGCAAGTCATTGATTTGACTACAGGCATTAAATGCCCAGCATTTGAGCCTTTATCAGTTACATTATATGACCCTTATTACAATCTTTTGAAGGTTATATTGATGACAGTTCATCCTATGATTTGCCTTCATCTTATATGGACGCATCTGATATTGTTGATTGAATTCATCTTTGATGAAATACATCTTTATGATGGCTCATCATCTACCCTATCATTCAAAGAACAGAGTTATATATTTAAAATGTCTAACCTATGTGGTTATAAACTGAATCACCCTTAATGGACGTGCTAGCTATGATCTCTCCGCGGGAAGTCCACGAACTTCCGCACGCCGCAGGGTGCCGACCGTCGCCGTCGTTCCTCCCTTGCCGCGTGCGCTTCCGACCACGGCGCCATTTTATCCGCTCGGTAACCTAGTCTTTTGGTCCGTCCGCTCGACGTGCGCCTTTGCAGTTGCCAGCATATACCGGCGTACCCGCCCGGCCGCGTGCGCTCTGCTCGGCAGCATGTCGCAATATTCCCTGCCCCAGCGAACCTGAATACTATATATATACTAAATGGTATATATATATGGTATATTATTAATCAATTATTAGTGGAACTCTTTTATATATATATATATTATTCTACTACAGTTATTTAATCATAATATTTTTAAGTGGAATATTTTAGTATTTAGGCGTATACTATATATATATATAGGGTTTTGGTTATATAGGATCATATATTTACTATTATTGGAGGTGCATTTCGTGTTTTTATTCCTCATACCTTAAACACTTTCTCAAAGATACTCTTTCTCAAATATTCTAATGAGTCCATTTACTATTTTTTATTTTTCATACTAAACATTTTATTATTAAATAAACATTTTCGCGAAACACTTAAAAATTACTGATAACTTCATTACAGACCTATTTAATTTATAACAACATATTATTTAACATTATATTTTTAACTATACTTTTTTTATCATTAAATACTTATTATTATATAAATTTATTTATTGTATGTAAAGAAGAAAAAAATTCCAGAGTGTCTCACTTGTAATATATAACATTTTTATTAATTTATTTTTATATACTACATATTGATACGTAGATTTAAATTTCTAGTGGGTTATAGATTTACCATATGATCTTTTTAACATACTTCAATATCGCAGTATAATATTGTTCATTTTTATTATACGATAGTAGGTGTGGATAATGAACTATCTCTACAACCTAGGGGTAATTAGTTGCACCTATTGTTGGTACTGGTTTTATTCTAGTATTTTAAACTTTCTTAGTCATTTTACTTGCCTTTAACTCATGTTTTATACTGCTTATATATAACTTTTTCATGCTTTAAACTTGCTTTTAACTCATGTTTATTATCTTGTCTTTATAACTCTCTATTGAGCTTACTGATTTATATATCTCTCTGTTCTTTATTCTGCTTTATAACTCATTATATTTATTAAACATTTTTATGTTTTCTTTTTATATTTTTTTTTTATTTGCTTTTAAATGCTATTTTTATTTATTACTTCGATTTTTATTTAGTCATTTTGGTTTTAATACTTTTTTATTTTTTTAATATTTGTAATCGTTAAGAATTAATAATAAAATTCAGAGTGGCCTGATTATATAACATTTATTATATTTTAATAAAATTGTACCTAATTTTTAATTAAAAACATTAATACCTATTACAATATCCTTAAATTAGCATGTTAAAGCGGTAATAACAATTAAGTAGGATGTTAAGTAAAGAGCAACCTAGGGTAATTAGGGGAACCCTTTGTTATTTAACAATGTCATTTATATGGTAAAAGTTAGTAGCTTTTACTGCTTTATACTACATGTTTTATATTTGCTTTAAAACTTTTATCTGGCTTTTATTACTGCTTTAATACTTATTCTAGCTTTACTGCTTTAACTTTTCACTGGCTATTATAACTGATTTTCTCTCTATTTTTCTGTCTGCGACCTCAATTTTCATCATCATGATCTACTACTTAAGCTCAATATATCTTTTTATTATAATTTATGTTTATTTATTTTATTATTTTATAACTTTTTTTATTTATTTTTATTATATTTATATATATTTTTAATTATATTAATTTATTATATTTTATTTAATTCTAATATTTTGATCTGGTCATATACATTTCTATCTCTCTATGTTTTTATTTTGAATCTTTGAATTTCCTATTAATAACTTTTATTATATAATTTTTTTTATCATAATTTTTTTTTTATTATTTTTAATTAATTTTTTATTATTTTATTAGTTATTAATTATATTTTATACGCTAGTGTTATTTACCTTATTCACTGTTCTCATTACTTAGTTTTATTTATTTATTATGAATCACACATCACACTTCAACACCCACGTTTTTTTTTTATTTTACACACACTACTACACATCACTACACACAACATATCACTATATGACACTTATACACCACATTTCACATTATTGACACTTATACTACACATTCACTATGACACTTTATACTTATATACACATTCACTATGACACTATATAATCAACAACATTTCAATTAGGACCTTAATATATCATCAACATTCATCATATGACATATCTTTAACATTTTCCCCATAAGAATATTCATTCTTTACTATTTACATCATATACACTCACTCACAGATTTACCTTACACAAGTTATTTTTTATTAGCAGAATTTACGTGAAACTGTTGGAATACAGAATTTAGTTTCAATCATATCACGTTCAAGGTAAAAATCAGTTATACATCACACAGATTTACTTTACACTCACTACACAGATTTAACTTACAATCACATAGATTTTACTTACACTCACTAACAGATTATTAACTTACACCTACACATATTTGCATCGATTTTACTTACACTTTCACTATTTTGCGTTTTACTTACACTACACATTCTCAATTTTACTTACACTCACACTCAGAATTTATCTGTATCACCCACCACGCTCACTTACAACATATAACGTATAATTTTATTAAAACATTTTATGTTTATATATAAAACACGTACATTTATATTAATCATTCAAATATAACTAAAAATTCTTCAAAGTTCTTCAAACTTCTTTCAACTCAATCATTATTTTTGAACAAAGAATTTATTATTACTGTTAATACTTTTTGTTTTATAAATTTTATACCTGTCAAGTTTTAGACTAACTTTTCAGAGAATTCTTATGAACTTTTATTAAAAACTACTATTGTTACGTACCTTAAGCAATATCAGTAAATCAGCAGGTTCAGCCCCTAGCACCTCTACAACCAAGCTATTCACGTTTTGTTCTAGTGACTTACTTGCTTTACATCATCTTTAATCCCATGTAATAAGTATAAAAAGAACAAATAAGTTCTTCTCTGCTAACATATCATGTATTTTAATTAAAAATCTTTCTCTAAAGTTTCTTATTTAAAAATAACAATTATTCACTAACATTTATATTATTCGCTCGAGTTTAACAAAAATATTTCAAAGTTTTTTAAAATAATTCGGATTTTCTTTATATCAATTATTATTATCTATGTCACAATTGACAATCCACTCACGAGAAAACAACAACAACAGCCGCAATCCTTACAGATACGAAAATGAACCTGACCTCCTCCCCTGTAAAATGGTGTGTTGAAATAACTACTTTATCCCCAAATTTAGGATAATCCTTTTGTAGCCCCGGGGCGATTTAGGCCCTAATTCCCGGTCAAAAATAATATTTTCAAAACTGACCTTTTTCTGTAAAAGGTGGTGCAATAACTACGTTTAGGCCTAAATTTAGGTATAAATTTAGGATAAACCTTTTGTACCCCAGGCTGATTTAAGCCTAATACTAGGGTCAAAGGTAATTCCAGTATAGAAGAGAAGAATCGAGAATCAATGTATTATTAGTTTTATAAATATATTTCAAAACTGGAAACATGCTGGAACGGTAAGACCTTTAAGCAGGTAAGAAGGAAATGTTTACCTTTCTGGTGAGTGGACGGAGTAATCCTTATCTCTATATGAGCTCGTATGTGATTGGTCGAGAATTATTTTTATCGCTTTAGGTATGAAAAACAGTTTTTTCAAATATCCCTGAACCTTATCTGTGATGATGAAAATTATATTGGAGGATGCGTGTTTAGACAAAAACTCATTTTAAAATCATAGCCGTTGTTTTGGCTCTTAAGCGGTGCACAAGTTCTCTGAATTGTAATAAAAGTGTTCTATTTTTCACTAAGTGTATATCATGATTCACCTTAACATGTATACCTCAATACAAGACATTGTCCAGTGGGAAATCACAAGATCCCAGGAAGTAGGGTTTCATTCTTATACTAAAAGAAAAAACCCGATGGATTTGAATTTTTCAAGTGTGCCACCCAATCACCCTGTTATAATACCAAGCGTATTTTCGTGAGTCCAGATGAATTACTTTTTATATGTAATCACACTGAAGAGTGGCTTACAGAATACTTTAAACCAAGCTCAGCTTTAAACTGGACCGAAACAGTCATTAGCCTGTGCGAAGAAACCAGCGATAAGCAACTTACTCTAGCATTTTATAAACATCAAAACATAATCAGTTTGAAAGTTAGATTATGGGAGAGAAATAATGAAACATCAGTATTTGAACCTACATCATTTGGATTCTACATTTCGGGCCTAACGCAGCTGAAATATATGTTAGAGGTACGTAAGCGCATGTTAATACAGCTGAAGAAAAGACATATGTGTTATCTAATTACGTAAACGTAGTTCATTACATTTATACCAAGAATACTACGCATTTAAGAAACCCCTGATCGATGATCCTACGGTTTATCATCGACCGCATTCCCTAAGTTCTATAGACGTACAGACATTCATTTAGTCTACTTGAAAACCAATGGGCAAAAAGTATTTATGCAGTGACCCAGAATGTAAAATATAACTATGATATCTGAGCGGTGAACTTTTTAACGTTTGGTGTTAACTGAAGGTAATTACTTGAGACACGAACCTATATCATCGATAATGAATATAAATGATTGGCAATAATATCTGCATAAGATTTTGGAAGAAATTTAATAATAAAATAATCCATAAACATTATGTGTAAATGTAATGTGGAAGTTGTTATATATAATAATGATTCTGTAATTATATTTAATGTGAAACCTTATCATAAAATCCTTGTCATATATTTTATTTTAGCCCTTATATATATATATATATATATATAATTATATTATATATATATAATTATATATATATATATATATATATATATATATATATATATATATATATATATATATATAATATATATAATTACTGTAAGATAATGATTATTAAAATTCTAATTATATAGTAAAGTTTTTATTATCCCTATTTTTACTTTCTTAAAATAAATATTTAAACATGTATGTTAAGAGTTTAAATGAACGAAACCCAGGTTCAGGATATGAAAAACATGTTTTTCATACCTAAAAGCGATAAAATAATTCTCGACCAATCACTACGAGGTCATATAAAGATAAGGATTACTCCGTCCACTCACAAGAAAGGTAAACCTTTCCTTCTTACTTGCTTAAAGGATCTTACCGTTTCCCAGCATGTTTCAGTTTGAAATATATTTATAAAATAATAATAACCTTGATTCTCGATTTTTGTCTATACTGGAATTACTTTGACCCTAGTATTCAGGCTTAAATCAGCCTGGATTACAAAAAGGTTTAATCCTAAAATTTAATACCTAAAATTTAGGCCTAACGTAGTTATTGCACCACCTTTTACAGAAAAAAGGTCAGTTTGAAATATATTTTGACCGGGAATTAGGCCTAAATAGCCCCGGGCTACACAAAGGATTATCCTAAATTTAGACCTAAGGTAGTTATTTCACATCACATTTTACAGAGAGAGGTCAGGTCAGTTTCGTATCTGTAGGAGTGTGCGGTTTGTTGTGTTTTCTCGTGATGGATTGTAAATGTACGATAGATAATAATAATAATAATAAAGAAAATCCGAATTATTTAAAAACTTTTGAAATATTTTAGTTAACATCGAGCGAGAATAATATAAATGTAAGTGACTAATTGTTATTTTTAAATAAAAACTTAGAAAGATTTTAATAAAATACATGATTATGTTAGCAGAGAAGAACTTATTTTGTTATTTTTATACTTATTACATGGGTAAAGATGATGTAAGCAGTAAGTCACTAGAACAAAACGTGACATAGCCTTGGTGTAGAGGGGTGCTAGGGGCTGACCTTACTGATTTACTGATTTTATTGCTTTAAGGTACGTAAAATATATGTTTTTAATAAAATTTCATAAAATTTTAGTAAAAGTTATTTTAAAACTTGATAGTTATAAAATTTATAAACAAAAAGTATTAACAGTTAATAATAAATTTTCTTTTGTTTCAAAAGATATGATGATTTATTATAGAAGTTTTAAAAAACTTTGAAATAATTTTTTAGTTATATTTGAATGATTAATATAAAAATGTACGTGTTTAATTAAACATATAAATGTTTTAAATAAATTAATACGTTATATTCCTACTGTAAGTAAATCGGTGTGTGTAAGTAAATCTGTGTGAGTGTAAGTAAATCTGTGTGTGTAAGTAAATCTGTGTGAGTGTAAGTAAATCTGTGTGTGAGTGTAAGTAAATCTGCGTGAGTGTAAGTAAATCTGTGTGTGAGTGTAAGTAAATCTGTGGGTGTGAGTGTAAGTAAATTCTTGTGTGAGTGTAATAAATCTGTGTGTGTGTGTGAGTGGTAAGTAAAATCTGTGTGAAAGTGTAAGTAAATCTGCGGGTAAGTAAATCTGTGTGTGAGTGTAAGGGTAAGTGTATTTTTGGGGGGGGGGGTTTTTTTTAAAAAAGTGGGGGTCCGTGTCTATGGGGAAAATGTAAGTGTCATAGTGAATGTTGTGTATAAGTGTCATAGTGAATGGTGTGTATAAAGTGTCAAATAGTCTATGGGTAAATGTAAGTGCAATAGTGAATGTGTGTATAAGTGTCATAGTGAATGGTGTATGAATAAGTGTCATAGTGAATGTGGTGTGTGTGTGTGTGTGATGTGTGTGTGGTGTGTGTGTGTGTGTGTGTGTGTGGTGTTCTAAATAATAATAACAATAGACATGAAATAAATAATAATAATAATAGAAAAATAAAAATAAAATAAGATAATAAAATAATAAAAATAATAATATAAAATAATAATAATAAAAAATAAATAAAAAGTATTAAAATAAAATAAAAAACTAATAAATAACACTACGGTATAAAAATAAAATAAATAATAAAAATAATAAATAAAATTAGAAATAAAATAAAATAATAATAAAAAATAAAATAAAAAAGTATTAAAATAAATAAAAAACATAATATTAATAACTAATACTGAATGACTTTAGTAGTTAGAGAATATGACATTTAAGACACTAAAAGCAGAAAGTTAAAAGCAGTAAAGCAGAAAAGTAAAAAGTGAAGCATATGAGTTAAAAGCAGTAAAGCAGAAAGTTTAAAGCAGTAAAACATGAAATAAAGAGCAGAAAAGCAGAAAGTTAAAGCAGTAAAGCAGTAAAAACAAAAGACCATACTAATCCCCTAGGTGTTAGGTAATAACACCTCTATTGTTTTACCGCTTTAACTGCTTTAAGGAATGTAAAGTATATGTTTTTAATAAAAGTTTGTAAAATTTTCATTTTAGATTAAAAGTTTTATATATCAGACACTCTGAATTTTTTTATTCTTCATTACAAATTAAAAAATAAAAAGAAGTATGAAAGCAAAATAAAAATAGAAATAATATAAAAGTATTAAAAAAAAATAAAAAATATAAAAGAAAACATAAATGTTAATAAATTATATGAGTTAAAGCAGTAAAGCAGAGAGTTAAAACCAGTAAAGCAGAGAGTTAAAGCAGTAAAAAACATGAGTTAAAGCAGTAAAGCAGAAAGTTTAAAGCAGTAAAACATGAGTTAAAGCAGTAAAGCAGAAAGTTAAAGCAGTAAAGCAGTAAAACAAAGGCATACTAATCCCCCTAGGTGTTAGGTAATAACAACTCTATTGTTTTACTGCTTTACTGCTAAGGTATGTAAAGTAATATGTTTTTAATAAAAATTTCCGTACAATTGTAGTAAAATAAAATGTTTATATATCAGACACTCTGAATTTTTTTCTTCTTAAATACAATTTTTAAAAT
The DNA here is from genome assembly GCA_015478945.1 of Trachelipus rathkii. NCBI lineage: Eukaryota > Metazoa > Arthropoda > Malacostraca > Isopoda > Trachelipodidae > Trachelipus > Trachelipus rathkii. The sequence continues at coordinate 8,949 of JABUQX010067943.1, forward strand.
TTAATAAATTAAAAAGCATTAAAGTAAAAATGTTCTTCTTAACAACATAATTTCCATAAAACAAATATTTTAATAATAGGTTGTAATGAGTTACAGTTTAAGGTTCGCGAAAATGTTTTTAATAAATAATGTTTAAGTATGAAGTAAAAATGAATGACTCATAGTATATTTGAAAAGAAATTCTTTGAAATGTTTAAGTATGAAATAAAAATGAATGACTCATAGTATATATATATATATGATAATATAATATATATATATATATATATATATATATATATATATAATATATAATATATATATATAATATATATATAGTATATATATATATTTTTCATCTACGCGGAATTATTGCGCCTGCGGGCGCACGCGGCGGGCGGGTACGCGGGAAAAATATTGCGCCTGCGGGCCGCACGCGGCGGACGGGTACGCGGAAAAATTATGGCGCCTGCGGGCGCACGCGGGGGGCGGGAACGCGGCGGGCCGCACCTGCGGGTGCGGGTTCGTGGGACTTCACGCGGAGGGAGATCATGCTGCGTCCTGGTGATCAGTTTATAACATAGGTTAGACATTTAATATTAACTCTGTTCTTTAATGTAGGGTAGAGATGAGCCATCAAAAAGAATGAATTTTCATCAAAGAATGAATCACAATATAGATGGTCTCAAAAGATGAAGGGCATCAAAAGATGACGTCATCAAAAGATGAAACCTTCAAAGTTGAGGCATTTATGCTGAGGCATCAATGCTGAGGCATTAAGCTGAGGCATCAATGCTGCGGCAATTAATGCTGAGGCATTTATGCTGGGGGCATCAATGGTGAGGCATTAATGCTGAGGCTTCAAAATATCGAAGTGTGTGAGTGTAAGTGTTAAAGTGCAATCTTGCGTGTGGGTGTGAGTGGTAAGTTGTTATGGTTTAATGATAAAGTGTCCTATCGGAGATGTAAGCGCTTATAAGTGTCATAGTTTGTATAAGTGTTAGAAAAAGACTAACCCATAGTAGGAAGCATTCTAAGCAGATTGTAATATACCCCAATCGATTCCTCATACCTTATTAACCTAGGGGTAGACACCCCTATTAGGGCTATTCGGGGTTCAGGGGAGGCTAGAAAAGGCTTGAAAAAAAAGTGGCACTCAGTTGGCACTATGTGGCAACTCACTTGGCACTTATTGTGGCACTCAAACTTGGCAACTCATTGGCACTTCACTTGGCACTCATTGGCACTCCATTGGCACTCACTTGGCACTCGCCTGGCACTCACCTGGCACTCATAGAATACTCATAGAACACTAATAGACATCACTAGATACTTCCTTACGGTGATTGGGCACCATCAAAGCCATCAAGTTAGCGTGGGTCAAAAATGACCCAATGGTATATGGTAAGGTCAAAGGCTAAATATCATGGTCAAACAAGGCAAAGACATCAAAAACGGGCTAAGTCCCTAAAGGAAGGACAAAAAATTACCGTGGGTCAAATTTGACCCACGGTATATGGCAAGGTAAAAGCCGAAATATCATGGTCAAACAAGGTTAAGACATCAAAATAGGGCTAAGCCCCTAAAGAAGGACAAAAAATAACCGTGGGTCAAAATTGACCCATGGAATACCAAGGGGTTGGTCAAAAATTAGTGGGCCAAAATTGACCCATGGAAGACCAAAGGGTAGCCAAAAATTACCGTGGGCCAAAATTGACCCATGGTAAAGACATCAAAAAATAGGGCTAAGCCCCTAAAGGAAGATCAAAAATTACCGTGGGCAAAAATGGCCCACGGTCGAAAAAAATTAGGGGGCGTAAAATAGGGGGGGTAATACGTACAACGGTTGCTGACGCAACCGTTTGGCGCACCCTTTCTTCGAAAGGGTGCTAAAAATTAGGGTTGCCAAAAAATTAGGGTTGCCAAAAAATTAGGGGCGCCAAAAAATACCGTGGGCCAAAAATGACCCATGGAAGACCAAAGGGTTGGTCGAAAAAAGGTAAAGGTCAAAAAAAGGTCAAGGTCAAAAAAAGGTCAAGGTCAAAAAAGGTCAAGGTCAAAAAAGGTCAAAGTAAAAAAAAGTCAAGGTCAGTCAAGGTCAAGGTCAGTCAAGTCAGTCAAGGTCAAGGTCCAAAGAGGTCCAGGATGGTCAAGGTCAAGGTCGGTATAGGTCTGGTCAAGGTCCTAGGGTTCTGCGAGGGTCAAGGTCATTTTCGAACGGAATGGGTACCCTACTACTCACTAAGAATATAAACACTAATTATAAACAATAATCACTAATGATAAAACAATAATAAACAATAATGATAATAAACACTAATAATAAACAATAATAAACACTAATTTCTGGAAAAAATATTTAATGAAATTAATCGTTGTTCCTACATTGACGAAATCGGCAGAGATACAGAGTCGTAAGACAAGGGGGCTAGGGTTCGATCTCGCGTCCGGATCCTAGGTAGCAATTGCCTAGAGCAGTTCCCCCCCTAGAATAGGGCTATGCCAGTGAGCTGCTTGCTAACATTAAAAAAAATCCCCATAATATATTTTCTGTGAATAATTTTTAACATCTAAAATAAATTAAATATTAGAAAAGAAATTAATTATTAAATTATAAATTTTAAATTATAATTTAAATGGTTATAGGGTGACAGGGCTAGCAACCCGGTCCTTTCCTTTTGCTTTTATTACTCTTGGACCAGCATTAGAGTCTTATGCGCCTAGAAGCAAGATCCTCTGGAGAGCTCTGGCAGAACGAATTTTGAGGCCTAATGGAAGAAGATGCTAGTTCAACTGAAAGGGCAAAAACCTTACCTGAGAGTGTTAACTCGAGGACTGGCGTCGGAAACCATTGCGCCGAGAAATGGTTTTCTAGAGTAATCTAGGGTTAAGCGTTTCGGGCCAGAAGAAGAAGATGCTGGTCCAACTGACAGGGCGAAAGCCCTTCCTGGGAGTTGTTATAGATAGATTATATAGAATTTAAATCTAAATTTTAACCAATATATATATATATATATATAATATATATATATAAATATATATATATTTATATATTATATATATATTATATATAAATATATATAAAAATATAATATATATATATATATATATATATATATATATATATATATATATATATATATATAATATATATATATATATATATATAATATATATATTATATATATATATATATATATATATATATATATATTGTTTGAGTTTTATACTTATTTATTTTATTTGCAACGCATATATAATAATCGCTTTTTTTATATATTTCCTTTGCCCCTACGAGTTATTCCAAGCTTATATTTCTTTGTTTTTTTTTGTTTTGTTGTTGTTGTTGTTGTTCTCGCATTGAAGTTCCAGGTCTCACTGGCTGGAATAATGTCATCGTAGAGCCAGTTTTCTCCTCTTTATTCTTTAAAATAAGGGTCGTCATAGTTTTCTGGGTTTAATTTAAGGGAGGTTGGCAATACCTTACCATGTTACCAAATGAGGTTTGTAAGACTTTAGTCAACAGTACTATCACAGGCAGACACCATTATTCATAAAAAACTATAATGAACA
>JABUQX010067943.1:22500-25000 GCA_015478945.1 Trachelipus rathkii
GTCAAATCCCTATTCACCTCTGTCCCAGTCCCTCTCACCATATCCCTACTGGAACGTTACATTGCCGAAAATCAAATTATCTTACCCTATCCTTTCACTTTTCTAAAACAATTAATACTCCTTTCTCTAAAACACAACTTTTTTCACTTCAACACTCAATATTTCAAACAAAAATCCGGACTCAGCATGGGCTCCCCCCTTTCCCCCATACTCAGTAACTTATTCATGGAGCTCATAGAACATTATTACATCCTCCCTCACCCCCTCCTCTCCCATACAATTTGGCACAGATACGTCGACGATATATTTGCAGCCATCCCTACACACACAAACCCTCTTGACATTCTAGAATACATAAACAGCATTAATAGTAATATACAATTCACCATTGAACAGTCTCAAAACAACAAACTCCCTTTCCTAGACACACTAATATCATGGAACACATCTCACTTACTTTTTTCTATTTACAGAAAACCAACTTCCACTCCCAACTACACTCATTGGTTCTCATCACATCCTACTTACACTAAATTAGCTACCCTCTCTTCCTTATTCCTCCGGGCTCTACGTATATGCTCTCCCCCCTTCCTCAAAACAGAATTCAGCTTCCTTTTCTCCACTTTCAACAAATTACTCTACCCTCGGTACATCATAGTCTCAGCTCTAAGAAAGGCCAAACACAAATTCTACAATACAAACAACAATCAAAACCCCCCCACACCTCCCAGATCCTACTTACCTGTTCCCCAATTTCCTACGGACCAGATAAAAAATCTCCTTCCAAAAAACATCCATTTCACTCAATCTAACACCTTCCCCCTAAAAAAAAGTTTTCCTCCCCCCAAAAGTTAAAAGCCCCGACCTCATTGAATGCGTATACCGCATACCATGCACAGATTGCAACCTGGCATATTTCGGCGAAACAAACGATTTTGAAAGACGGATAAAACAACATAAACAAGATCTAGAGTCCGACGAATTAAACTCTGCTCTTACTTCTCATAGAACCAACTATAACCATTCCATCAATATAAATAATGCAAATCAAATTTTCAACACTTCAGATATTAGTTTAAGAAAGCAAGTTGAATCATTCTGTATTAAAAATTGGAATAACTATAACAAACAACAGGGCGAAGCGAAGATGGACACGATTCAAATCAATTTAATGAAAGACACGTATTTCTACAAAAAAAATAATAACAGTAACCAACCAACTCCAAAATTCATAGTCAGTCTAATTTTTGATTCTTCTGTTTCTTGCTCTCGATAGATCCATCACCTGAAGAGGCCTCCCGACATAGAGGCGAAACGTAGTATTACATTTAGAAGGGAAAAAAAATGTTACATTTATCTAATTAAAATGTTTTGAAGGTAAATAAAGTTTAACTAAAAATGTTTATTAAGTTTTGTTTGCAGTGAATAAAAATTGTGCAAGTGATAAAGTTTTTTATAAAGTAACCAGAATAAGGGCCTAAATTTCTATAAATATTTATAAAGAAGGTTTATTTCTTTAAGTTTAAATATATATATATATATATATATATATATATATATATATATATATATATATATATATATATATATATATATATATATAAAAATATATATAATATATATATATATATATAATAAAAAATATATAAATATATATATATATATATCTCAAAAACTACAATAGCTACAGCGAAAAGGAATACATTTTTGGAATCCTGGTAAAATTTCACATAGGAAAATGTAAAAAAATAAAAAAATAAAAAAAATTATTGTTAATAATTATAGTAATATGATTAAAAGGCCTATTTAGAGACCTTTTATTGGTTCTCGTTAAAATAAATAGTTTCTCGTTAAAATAAATAGACTTTCTATTAAATTTTGCTTTTTTTTTTTTTCACTAAAGAATACCCAAGGGTATACCGCCCCGATGGCAGGAGTCGGGGTCTCTCGGCCTTCCGGGGAACTACGGGGTAGGACTAATTCCCCCCCCTCCGGGGAGGGTCTCCGGAACCCCCGCTCTTTGGTATTTGGGTGTCGGCCGGGGGGGGGGGGGGGGGGTTCTCAGCCCCTCCCCTACGGGGTATGGAAAACGTCCCCCCTGTTGTTTCTCCCGTCGGCTGTCGAGCCCCCTGGAGTGTGCCGGTATAAAGCATTTTCCTATGTGAAATTTTACCAGGATTCCAAAAATGTATTCCTTTTCGCTGTAGCTATTGTAGTTTTTGAGATATATATATATATATATATATATATATATATATATATATATATAATATATATATATTATATATATATATATATATATTTATATATATATTTATATATAATATTTTTTTTTTTTTTTTTTTTTTTTTTTTTTTTTTTTTTTTTTTTACATTTTCCGCACTAAAATTGGACCAGCATTCCACCAATGTATTCCGTTTTACTGTAGCATTAATAGTTTTTAAGATACATATGACGGATATACTAAACGCTGGCCATATATATATATATATATATATTA
>JABUQX010067944.1:5000-7500 GCA_015478945.1 Trachelipus rathkii
AGAGAGAGAGTCGAGATGGTGATTGATTGGAATTTGGAAGTTGTGTAACCGTTTATGGAGGGTTTAGTTCCAAGGGATTTGGAGGAGGCGTTATAGTACCCTTGTATATAGGGAGAGGGAGAAAAAGGGGAACTGTAGAAATTTAAGGGGAATAAGTTTATTGAGTGTATGTAGGGAAGATAATATGCTGGTATTTTGGACGAAAGAGTGCGTCGAGTGACTGAGGGACTGTTTGGATAAACAAGGTGCGTTTAGGAGTGGTTAGAAGATGTGTGGATCAAATCTTTATCTTGAAACAAATGATTAGAAAAATGAGGGAGAAGAAGATAAATTGTTAATTTAGGTTTTATGGATTTACAACAGGCGTATGATAGAGTTAATAGGGAAGCTTTATGGCAGGTATTAGTGATATATGGTGTTGGTGGTAGGCTTCTGAATGGAATCAAAAGTAATGTATGACGATAGTGAAGCGTGGTGTAAGAATAAATGGTGTCAATGGTGGTTGGTTTAGGATTAAATAGCGGAAGTGAGACAGGGTTGGTGTTATGTCTCCTTGCGTTATTCAATGTGTATATGGATGGGGTTATGAAAGAATTCGAGGTGGGGATGGCAGGAAATGGTGTTAGAATGATGGAGAATGGAGAGGAGTGGAGGGTGCCCTACCTATTGTATTGCGGATGATTTGGTTCTGTGTGGCAGTCTGGAAGAGGGTTTGGAGATTGGTGGGAGGAATTTGCAGGGTTGTAAAGGAGGGGTTTGAAAGTGGAACGTAGATAAGAGTAAGGGTTATGGTTGTGAGTGAGGATAGTCCTAGTGTGAAGTTATGTTTTAGATGGTGACGCAGCTGGAGCAAGTGTCTGAGTTTAAATATTTAGGGTATGTGTTGGATGAGAAGGGAACGGAAGATGCAGAGTGTAGTAGGAAAGTTGTGAATGGCAGGAAGGTGGCTGGTGCAATTAAATCGTTGTGAATGTAAAGGGACTAAGTCTTGAGTGCGCTAGAGTCTTACATGAGGGTATGTTGTTACCTGGTGTTAATTGTATGGAGTGAGACTATGGTCTGAATAGAAGTATAGATCTAAAGTTCAATGTGTTCAGATGGACAATCTTAGGGGCAATGCTAGGTGTGAAAAGAATTAATAAAGTGGAGGAATGAACGTATTAGAGAGTGGTGTGGGTGTGAAGAAAGGGGTAAATGAGAGAAAATAAAATGAAAGTATGTTGAAGATGGTTGGTCATGTGGAAAGGGATGAATGAAAGTCGGTTGGTTAAGCGGATGTATAGTGGTGAGTGTGTTGGGAACCGACCGGCTGGGAGACCGAAGAGAAAGTGGATTGAGTCGGTGAACGAATGTCTGAAGGAGAGAAATGTGAGTTTGGCAGAGGCGAGAATAAAGGTGCATAATAAGGAGAGAATGGCGGGGTTTTGTATGGGGGCATGGTTGTGGCCCAGCTGGGCCAGGGGATGAACCCTTACATTGACGATTTACCATAGTGAAGGTCCGCCGCGGTCCTATGATGCTCTAGGGTGGTTTTCTGTCTGTGACGAAGCTCTCAATAATTAATGGTACAGAGGGGGCGGTAAGGCTCGGCTTCTTTCGACGTTTGTCATGTTCTCCTACTGCTTTCTTTTTCCCGATGCTTGTACAGCACCTACCCCAATCTTGGGCAAAGAGGAAGGTGAAGAAGTAAGAAAGAATATATATATATATATATATAATATATATATATATATATATATTAATATTTATATATATATATATTATATATATATATATAATATATATATATATATATATATAATATATATATATATATATATTTCTATTCTTTCTCTTTTTCTTTATCTACCTTTTTTACCAAGATTGGGAGTAAGAATAGGTGGGCGCTCAAGCATCGGAAAAGAGAAGCAGTAGGAGAATATGACAAATGTTCGAAAAGAAAGCCCAGCCTTACCGCCCCCGTTATACCTTTTAGTATGAAAACTCGTCCAGACAGAAAATCCACCTAGAGCTTCAACGGAGCCGCGACGGACCCTCACTATGTAAATCGGCAATGTAAGGGTTCATCCCTTGGCCCCAGGTGGGCCACAACCAATGCCCCCATACAAAAACCCCGCCATTCTCTCCCCTATCATGCACCTTTATTCTCGCCTCTGCCAAACCAACACATTTCTCTCATTCAGACATTCGTTCACCGACTCAACCACTTTCTCTTCGACCTCCCAGCCGGTCGGTTCCCAACACACCCCACTATACATCCGCTTAACCACCGGACTATCATTCAATCTCCACATGACCAAACCATCTCACATACTTTCATTTATTTCTCATCCATTTACCCTTCCTTCACACCACACAACTCTCTAATAAGTTCATTCCTCATTTTATTAATTCTTCTCACACCTAGCATGCTCCTAAGATTGTCCATCTGAACACAATTTACTTTAGATCTTATGCTTCCTTAATTCCAGACCATAATCTCACTACCATACAATAACAC
>JABUQX010067944.1:15000-17500 GCA_015478945.1 Trachelipus rathkii
AGATTTCACTCTTTCTGGGATTGGTAATGTCGAAAAATTTAACAGTAGAATCCTACACAAGGGAAAAAAATGCATTAATAAAGTTTTTATATATATATATATATATATATGATATATATATATATATATATAATATATAATATATATAATATATATATATATATAATAATAATATATACGGTTATATATATATAAGCGATATATTATATATATATATAAATTATATATATATATATAATATTATATATATATATATATTATATATATATATATATATATATATATATATATATATATATATATATATATATATATTATATATATATGATATATATATATATATGATATATATATATATATATATATATCACCGTATATATATATATATATATATTATATTATATATATATATATATATAATTTATATATATTTATATATATATTATATATATATATATATATTATTATATTTATATATATTATATATTATATATATATATTTCATCATCTACCTTCTATCCCCAGATTAGGGGTGAGGAGCGTAGCTCGCACTGGAACAGAAAAGTAGTAAAAGAACATGACACAAGTCGTAAAGAAAGCCCCCCTATACCGTCCCCTTTACACCCTTAAGTGAGAACTCGCCGCAGTCAGAAAAATTAACCATAAGGTTTCACGAGATTGCGATAGACGCTCACTGTGGTATCTGGTCAAAGTGGGATTCATTCCCTGGGAAAAACCCAAAACCTTACACCCTCATAAAACCCCGCCATTCACTCTTGTTACGCACCTTTCTTCTAGAATCTGCAAATTCGCATTCTTCTCCTTCAGGCATTCCTTTTACTGGCTCATCCACTATTTCTTTGGTTTCCAGCACGTCGAAATCCAGCACACTCACACTATACATCGCCTGACCAACCGACTATCATTCCATCCTTTTCCATATGACTATCTCATCTCAATGTATCTCATTCATTCTCTCATTTACGCCTTTCTTTACTCCACATAACTCCCTAATGCGTTCATTCCACATCTTATCAATTCTTCTCACTTCTCATCTGAACACATTGTATCTTAGATCTATACCTCTTTTATATATATATATATAATATATATTATATTATATATATATTATAATATATATATTATATATATATATATTTATATAATTATATTTATATATATATATATATAATATATATATATATATATATATTATATATATAACTTATTAGAGAGTTGTGTGGTGTGAAGAAAGGGGTAAATGAGAGAATAAATGAAAGTATGTTGAATGGTTTGGTCATGTGAAAGGATGAATGATAGTCGGTGTGGTTAAGCGGATGTTAGTGGGAGTGTGTTGGGAACCGACGGCTGGAGACCGAAGAGAAAGTGGATTGAGTTCGGTGAACGAATGTCGGAAGGAGGAAATGTGAGTTTGGCAGAGGCGAGAATAAAGGTGCATGATAGGAAACAGTGGAAGGGTTTTGTAATGGGGGCATGGTTGTGGCCCACCTGGGCCAAGGGATGAACCCTTACATTGACGATTTACCGTAGTGAGGGTCCATCGCGTCCCATGAAGCTCTAGGGTGATTTTCTGTCTGTGACGAGTTTTCACTTAATTATGGTACAGAGGGGGCGGTAAGGCTGGGCTTTCTTTTTCGACTTTGCCTACTCTCCTACTGCTTTTCTTTTCCGATGCTTGTAGCGCACCTTACCCAATCTTGGGAAAAAAAGGTAGATAAAGAAAGAAAGAATACATATATATATTGGAATTTATGTACAGGGACCACCACAGCACACAATTCATGTGGCTATACCCTGTCAGCAAACCAACAACAGGGAAAGTCCCTAGCAAAACGATATAAAAATCGTGCCGAGAGAATCAAATCTTAAAGAGGATGTTTAAAGCACACAGGAAGGCAAAAACGCTTGTCACTTTCGGAAATGTGGGGGCTTCAGAGAGAATACGGTGCAGGCGCATGTTGGAGACAGGATTAGTAATGCAACAGGGAAGAACGTGCGCTCGAGGCAGAAGGGCATCAATCCACAAAAATGAAAAATTGAAAGGCAGCAACTCGAGCAGCAAAACGGGCAAGATGGTTCACCATCCTGCGACATGAGAAAACCATGGGTGAAATTGGTATGTCATATTCGCAATCGAGCCAAGGTCACCTCCAAAGGGCGACTTCTCCTGCAAGAAGAGGACCAGTAGCCAATGAGGGGTTTGACTGTACGTGCTTGGCGCCACGATTATCCTCCGACCACAAGCCTGGCCGCAAGAACAGAACTGCGACGAACACATGGATATGTAAAAATCAGAAGCAGGAAGGCGTCCCAGTCGCAAGTCAGGAGGAAGGTATTGTACATTTGGCAGTACAGTGTTCGCTTCATGTTTAGCTTCCCTGTCGGCCCACTCGTTCCCTGGAACACCCAAATGGGAAGGGACCCAACAGAATGTATCAGTTGCCCCCTGCAAATGCAACGAGCAGAGAAGTCTCTGGAT
>JABUQX010067944.1:30000-68734 GCA_015478945.1 Trachelipus rathkii
GGAGCGAGTTAGGTGTCAGAAGAATTGATGAAATGAGGAATGAATGTATTAGGGAGTTGGGTAGTGTGAAGAAAGGAGTAAATGAGAGAATAAACAAGAGCATATTGAGATGGTTTGGTCAAATGGAAAGGATGGATGATAGTCAGTTGGTTAAAGGATGTATAGTGGTGAGTGTGTTGGGAATCAACCAGCTGAGAGACCAAAGAAAAAGTGAATTGAATCCATAAAGGAATGTCTGAAGGAGAGGAATGTGAATTTGGCAGGGGCAAGAAGAAAGGTGCACAATAGTAGCAAATGGAAGGGTTTTGTGAGGGTTTATGGTTGTGGGCCTTGCCCAGGGGATGAACCCTACATTGACGAGATGCCACTGTGAGGATCAGTCGCAGTCCCATGAAACCCTAGGGTGGATTTTTCTGACTGTGACTAGTTCTAACCTAAGGGAATAAAGGGGATGGTAAGGAGGGGGCTTTCTTTTCAACTTGCATCATGCTGTTTTACTACTTTTCTATTTTTTGTGTATGTGATGTATCTCACCCCAATCTGGGGAGGAGAGGGAGAGGTGGATTTGATTATATATATATTATATATATATATATAATAGTATAATATATATATATATTATATATTATATATATATATATATATTATATATATATATATATATATATATATATATATATATATAATATATATATGACAAGTTTAATGATCTGTAGTTTGAAAGACAATTCTGACAATATAAAAATAGATCTTGTTGATTTTCAAAAATATATATTCAATTTATTTTGTGAAATATTTCACAAATATAATTTAAATATTAATATTTTACCTGCAGTTCCTTATATTCAGCAACAATGCTCTCACTACTCCAACGAAAAGTCATGTTTTGAAGTAATTACAACAAAAGTTCCTTAAGAGTCAGTTCTAATAAATATCTGAAAATATAATAATTTTATTTAGGTCTAATCATTTATTTATAAATAAATTTTTTTATAAATACAGTAATATAAAAGACTAGAGATGGGAAAGATAGCTCTTGAGTCTTAATAAAGTTGAAATCATAAATAAACTTATAACATTTTTTTTTTGATTGCAGGCTTCAAAAGATCTGAGTTTCTTGAAGGTTTAATATCTTGATCCATTCAAGTTCCTCTAAAGCTTCATCAAATGCTTTAAAATTTTCTGTAGATCATATCAAGCCATTGAAACTTTCCACCAACCTTGTTTCGCCCATTTGTATGAGTTACGTCTATTTTGTTTCTGGGAAAATCTTTCCTACATTTTTATATTAAAATAGTAGTCTGTCATCGCAATCTAAAATAGTATATATATATATAGCTATATATATCTAGTTGCATTCGCTACAGCTATAGTTTCTTATGTGTTGTACTTCACATGAATGTGAACAGCAATGAGTATATAACAACAATGGATATTTTCAACAGCTTAAAATCTTTTTAAACATTTCTTAATTGATTCTGCACCATCATATCATTGACCAATTAAGTCACTTTTTTTCAACATTCCTAGTATTTCCTCCTCTAGAGATTAAGAAGAAAAAAAAAAAAGAGACAGCAAGAAGCTATATGGGCCTATCAAGTCAGTCCCAGTCGACTAAATATTTATCAAACACATGCTAATGCAACATGCACAACCTACACTGCACCCTAAGGCATGTCAATATCCTAAACAAAGGCCAATATAACATATACGCCAACTAGTACCAAAAACAATAACTATAGCTAAGGTATGCTAACCACACTACAACTTTTAATTAGTTTGTCATACTGGTAGTTAGAGCCTACTACAAGCAGTTTTATTATATTTTTTTTTTTAGACCACTCCACTCAAGAATTTTAACCTCTCCCTATGGACAGAAGCCTGCATAACTAACTAAAAACCCACCAATTTAGCTTAGTCAAAATATATATAGGCCTACTATATGATGACCAAACCATCCATATACTGTACCTATCCAATCCTTTCTTAAATGTTTCAAGTAAGTCACACTCAAAAACCTCCTGCAGCAAACCATTCAAAAAATTAACAATACTAATACTGAATGAATATTTTCTAACATCAAGATTATATGTATTTTCATATATCATAATTTTTATTGTGTCCCTTGGTCTCCCGTCTGTGGTACACTATAAAGAATTTATTGATCTCAGTATTATCAATATATCTAAATATTTTGTAGGCTTGTATCATGTCCTCTCTAAGAAATCGCCTTTCTACAGAAAATATTCCTAACTCCTTCAGCCTCTCCTCATAGCCCTTACCCTCAAACCTAAAATTCATCCTTGTTGCTCACGTTGAACTCACTTCAGCATGGTATCTATGTCATTTCTTAAATACAGACACAAACGTGTGAACAAAATTATAATACTTGTCTAACACAGCTTTCATACAGCTTACTTAAAACTTCCTTATTCTTTTAAAATACATTACAATTTATTACACCAAGAATCTTATTAGCTTCATTACTTGTTTCCATACATTGACTAGCTATACTTTCAGATTACTACTTATAATGACTAGGGTTGGGAAAAAAAAAAATCTTTTTTCAAGAAAAAAACATATTTTTTTCATGTTTTCGTTTTTTTCAGTTTTTTTCATTAAATGTATTTTTAAAAATATAAAGAGGCTAATATAACATTTCATTTGAGTATTTTCATTTTTCAAATATGAAGATACTTGAAATTAAACAAATATTCCATTATGATTTATAAAATAGGAGAACTTACTTTCTCTTATATTTTATTAATTGTTTTCGTTACAATTTACAGTAGGTTGTAGCCTGCAGACTGCTGTTTGTAGGCTTCTACTTACTAATTTTACTATGTATTTTACATTTGTATCATATAATCATATTTATAATTTACTTTTAAACATTAATGTATATTATATTTATATAGAATGAGTCTGAATGACAAAACTCAAAAGTGACTTACAGGATGCAAATGAAATAATAAAATTTGAAATTAAAATATATAATCAATGTAAAATGAAAAGAGGAAGCAATTAATGGAAAAATATTTGGCTTTGGCATATCAAACTTTTGATTTCTAATCACTAGTCCCCAGACCAGTCACTACTGAGTACTGACTACTGTCAGTCTGATAAGTCTGATCATCAGCGTGATCGCCACATTTAATTAATTTTAATTTAATTTACCTTTTATTTCCTTAAAAAGTACACACGACTTTTTGCACATGGCATTCCTAAATTCTGATTAAATAATTTATTGATAAAAATGTTTGCTTAATGCTGAAACAGAGAAAGAAAACATTAATGAAGCCACAAAACAAAATATTATGAATATCAAAATTCAATAATAAAAAAAGGATAATGATGTACATAAAATTTTGAACACAAACTCGGGGCTTCCACCTTGTAGGAAATTGGGAACCAAAAAAGTCCCAAATTAGAGCATATTTGCTAAAACTTATAATTGTTCAAAAATGTAAATTCCACAACTTAATTGAAAAAATGAAAACACAAATTTTTACTTGTTTTTTTTTTTTCAGGCTGTTTTTTTCATGAAAAAAACTTGTTTTTTTCCTTTCCCAACCCTAATAATGACATTTAAATTTTTTCTTGATCCAAAGATTCAAGTCAATCCCCATTCACATCGCAGTTTAATTATTGAAATAAAGACCTCTACACTTTTTACATTATTAAATTCATTTGCCACATATCCGCCAACCCTGGAAGTTTATCAATGTCATTTTAAATCTTTATGCATCCATCATTATTAATTATTGAGGCTTGTTTGTTTAGTTTTGTTTTAGAAGCGGACGTCACCACGAAGGGCACATGCTATCCCTCCAGGCAGACAAAATACTGCTTTTCAGGCTATCACGAGCTTATGGAAAGCGATCCACCTGCGACGAGAGCCCGTTAGGGATGCTGAATAGGGATGGCCAAAAAATATCGATATATCGAAATATCGATATTTTTAGCTCGATATATCGATATATTTGGGCGATATTAAGGCGTTTTTGATTTGGCTAAAAGAATTCATTTTCAAACGGAAGAAATTCTTCCCACTTTCCCATTTATGATTTAGTCAAATTTCTTCCAAAACGGAAGAGCAATTTCTTAGCGAAATTGGCGAATTTTTCTTTAGCACCCATCCCGCTAAAGGTTTGCTTCTTTTTTTCGGTCTTAAGGCGTTTTAGATTTGGCAAGTTTTTTTCTTCAAATCGAAGGACCGTTCTATGGGAGTTTCATTTTCACGGATGAAAAATATCCAAATGAACATTATCATTCAGGTATTTTGTGATTTGTTTACATATTTTGCATTTGTGCTAAAAAAAAAATGCTTAAGTTTTTCGTTCGTTTTCGTCAAACCTTAGCGCAAAATCGTAAAAAAATGGTCACATCAAACGTAAGGAATTCTTTAATTCTGTAAGGTTGCTAATTTTATAACAAAATTTATTTTTATAATTAACTCCAAATTAGGGAACATTTTTTTTACGTTTGGTGATCATTTTTTCACGATTTTGCGACCTAAGGTTAACGAAAAACGAAACGCAAAGCTTGAGCATTTTTTTCTAGCACAAATGCAAAAACGAAACACGGCTTTAGTTATAAAGAGTATTGTTTCAATTGTCACTGATCCACGGGTCTGCTCGCCGTTTTTCCAGGTACTCTCAAATTTCCCTGTTTTTCCTGATTGGTATAATGTAAATTTTTTTAAATTTGAAAGCGTTTCCGAGTCACGTGATTTTGCACACATGCTGCACTCGGGCTTCGGGAAACCGGAAACATATATCTATTTTCTTAGGCGATATATCGATATTTCGATTTTTTTTCCTAATATCGAAAGCCATATTAGCTGCGTTTTCCCGAAGCCCGACTGGCAGCCCGGCGGGCACAACAGGCGCATATGCCATCGTTTCGAGCCCGTTTGCGCTACCTTCTACGTCAACGCCAAACGTCACAGTCAGGCGCCGTTGTTAAATCCTCGAAATTCGGGAATTAATAAAACGGGCGGGCTGCCGGAAGGATACTGTCGTTTTACAAAACAAATTTTCTTATACAAACATGCCGTTGGAAATTGTCTTGCCAAAAGTTTTTTAATATTTTAGTTAACTTTTATATTAAGGATACTAATATATCATAATTACTATTTTGAATTATTAATTATTATTGGTTGACTGGGACAGTCTAGATAGGCCCATGCTGCTTCTTAAGTATTATTCTTATTTATTATTTATTATGGGTTGACTGGGACATTCTAGAGGAGCCAATGCGGCTTCTTAATTATTAATTTTTATTAGTTGACTGGGACATTCTAAAAAGAACCATGCGGCTTCTTAAGTATTATTCTTATTTATTATGAGTTGACTGGGTCATTCTAGGTCTCGCATTGATCCCTCTAGAATGTCCAATCAACCCCCATTTAATAAATTAATTAAATTAAGAACAAAATACTTAAGAGGCAGCATGGGCCTATCTAGACTGTCCAGTCAACCAATAATAATTAATAATTGAAAATAATAATTAAGAAGCCGCATTGACCCCTTTAGAATGTCCCAGTTAACTTCGGTGAAGCTTTAAAAATTTGAGATAATGAACTTTTGAAAATTTGGAAATTTATATTTGATTACTTCATCGACTGTTTTAAATTGATCAAATAAAATCTGATTTTGGTTGTAAACTGCGGGGTTATGACGCCTCTCCGATCTTCTTCATTTTTCATGGCTCAACAAGAAGGGCTGCTCAATATATGATGGTTGCTAAGGATTGGAATTCCACTCTAACAATCTACTTCCTCCTAATAATGAGTGTATTAGTGATAAAACGTAGTGTTAATGATAAAGTGTAGTGTTAATATTTGTGCTAATAATGAGTGAATAATAATAATAATAATAATAAAATAAATAATAATCGAATATATAATAATAATAATATACAATAAATATAATAATAATAATAATATATAGTAATAACAATAAATAATAATAATAAAATAATAATAAATATAATTATTAATGATAAAACAAGTGTTAAAGAAAATAGTGTGTTAATAATTGGTGTTAGTATTAATGTTATCGATAATATAGTGCTAGTAATGGTAATATTGTTAATGATGTTAGTGTTACGTATATTTTATTTGTATGACATATCTCTTTATTTGTAGTTCTGTTAATATATGCGTGCATATATATTTTTCTTTCTTTTTTTATATTTATATTTTATTTAATAAAAAAGCGCCGGTAGCTCAGTGTTAGAGCATTCGCCAACAAAGCGAGGGTCCCAGGTTTCGCAACTGGCCGGTGTGAGGAGATGTGAGCTTATTTCATCTCTTGGGCCTTGGTCCGTCTGCTCGACGTAAATGAGTACAACCCCTCCTCTAGATTAGGGCTCTGCCCGGGAGCGGTGGTGGTAAACTTCTAAAAAAAAGAAAAGAAAACAAAAAAATTTTACGCCATTATTCAAAAAGAGGTATTTTTGCTTTAAATATTTGATTTTTCAAAGTATGATCTCAAGGCAGTAGAGCCGCTCTGAATGTCCGCAGTCAACCACATAAAGGGTAAATTAATAATAAGAATAATACTTAAGAAGAGGCATGGTCCAATTCTTAGACTGTCCCAGTCCAAACCAATAAAATTAATAATTAAAATATAATTAGAATAAAATCATTGATCCCTCTAGAATGTCCTAGTCAACTCACTAATAAATAAGAATAAATACTTAAGAAAGCGCATGGTCCTATTTAGACTGTGTCCAGATCAACTAATTAAAATTAAAATATAGAAAACCCCGCATTGGCCCCTCTAGAAGGTCCCAACTTGCCATAAAAATGTAAGAAATTAAGAATTTAATTTTTAATAAATAATTAATGTTTAGTTTAATTTTTGAATAGTATTCTAATGTAAAAAGCCACATGGGCCTACCTAGACTGTCCCAGTCAACCAACAAAAAATAGTAAATAAGAATAATAATTCAGAGGCTGCATGGGCCTATCTAGACTGTCCCAGTCATCACATAATAATTTTTATTAAGAAAATAAATTATTCTAATTCTTAATTATTATGGGTTGACTGGGCACAGTCCTAGATAGGCCCATGCGGCTTCTGAATGATTATTCTTATTTATTAATACTCATTTTTTTTCCCTTAAAAAAAAATTCAAAAAATCCCCTATTATTATATAGCTTGCGTTTTCCCAGAATCCTCGCCGACTGAGCTCGGGCGGGCACACCAGGCGCACATGCATCATTTTCAGGAGCCCTTACTCGCCGCCGCGCGCACTCTCTCGCTCAGGTGAGAGAGGTGAGATAATAGCAAACCGTGTGAGTGTTAGAGATGATTAAGGCCGCGCGGAAGAATACTTTGTTTGTTTGCAAAACAAAATCTTTTTTACAAAACATGTTGTCGGAAATGCCTTGAGTCAGAATTTATTAATTTATTTAGGTTAACTTTTATATGAAGGATACTAATATACGTATCATTTTTAAAATAGATACATATAAGTATAAGAGTATTGTTTACAATTGCAGCTGATCCGACGGGCGCGCTCGGTCGTTTCCAGGTACTCAATAAATTGTCTCAAAATGGTTAATGTAATTTTTTTTAATTCGATCGTTTCCGAGTCGATTTTGCACACGGGCTGCACTCTGGCTTCTGGAAACGCATCTTATCTGTTCAGCGTTTTTTGGCAACACTGTTTTTTATATCTAAGTGTATCCTAAAGACGACTCACCCCTACAAAATAGCAAAGTAAATAAAGATGTGCATGTGTTTAATGCTAAATTATCAAAACACTGAAAAATAAGCACTTATATATAGTTGTTATATCCTTGTTGTTGAAAAAAAAAATACTTGGCATGGATTCTGAAATTATAAAAAGTATTTGTAAGTATGCCTAGGCTAGTCTTAAGTTAGATGTTCTGTTAGATTGTAACTGATCAAATTTTAGGCATTTCTTACTTCCCCAGTTTCACGTTTTATTTTTTACCCAATTGAAACTATGGTAATAGTAGCGCAGAGGGGCTTCTCCCCCGATTTTTATAAAAATCACAGGATATACTAAAAAAATAATGAATAAAAAAAAACAAACGTGGCAGTCTTTTTAGGAAAAAAAGTTCACTCCTCTCAAAGTTGTTAAACATCCTATAGGATTGTATAATTTTTTTTTTTAAATCACAGGATACTCTAAAAGAGTGAGAGCATAAAAAAAAATGAAATGATTTAAAGTCTTTAGGAAAAAAAATTACAAGCCTCTCAAAGTTAAAATTTTCCTATAGGCTTTCTTATAAAAAAAAAAAAATGGTAATTGTGGTACAGTTCATTCTGAAGTTCATGTAAATAGTGTATTAAGGGGAGACTTCATAACTAGACCCCCTACTTTTTGAAAGCAAAATCAAAAATTTTCACATTTTTTTTTATTATCTAAATTAGTAGAAAAATTCCTCTGAACATCATGGTGTAATTATTTATTAAAAATTTCTAGAAATAAAATATAAGATACAGAAATTTATTAGAGAGGTGTCCGAACTAAAATTTCAATTTCCAGTCATATATATTGGGGCAATTTCCAGGTTTTATGGATCAAAAAGATGTTTTATTATAATTTATCAGAAAATACTAATTTTTTTTTTTTTTTCATATTCTCAACCTCTAGCTCATTCTTCGGATTTTATTCAGTCAAATAAATGGAGCCAGAGCCGGATATATTTTTTTTCATGAAATAATTTTTTTTATTAGATGAAAAATTTAATTGGCAGAAGATGTGCTGAACAATTCAAATAGTAACAAGAATCATTAAGTCGGATCTGGATCCGGAAGTCAGAGCTTGGAGTCAAGTCGGAGCCGGAGTATGATTTTTTTTTCCGGGAAAAAAATTTTTATTTTATGGAAGGATTGCTGAAACAATTTTCAAATAGTGCAAGAAACCTTATTTCAGAGTGCGGAGCTGAAGCCGAAGGTTGGAAAGGCCGAACCGGAGGGCCGGAATTCCTGGGTATGATTTTTTTCTAAAAAAAATATATTTTTAAGTGAAAAATTTAATGCCAGAAGACGTACTGAACAATTTTCAAATAAATAAAGAACTTAAGTCAGAATCGGAGTCAGAATCGGAATCACCGGCAGGAGCAGAATGAAATTATTTTTTTCAAAAAAAAAAATAATGTTTTTTAGGTGAAAAATTTAAATCGCAAGAAGACGTACTGAACAGTTTTCAAAATAGTGCAGAATCCTTAGTCAGATCCGAATCCGGAGTCGGAGAGCCGGAGTCGAAGTGGGGAGCCGAAGTCAGAGTCCGGTTCCAAAATTTGATTTTTTTCGAAAAATATTGGTAATTGTTACCCAGAGGGTTGTTCACCCACGATTTTTTGAATCACAGGATATAATACTATAAAAAATAATATGAAGAATAGTGAAAAACGAAAATTGTCGCTCCTCCTTTAGGAAAAAAAGTTACAAAGTTTGAAAAGCCTAAAATCCCATAGACTTTTTCAATATTGAATGTGGAATCCAGGTTAAGGTCTCAATTTCAGAGCCCTCTAAATCAGGTTATTGGATAAGTTTTGTTTAATGGTATACAGTACAAGAGAAATCTATGTAGAATTAACAAAACTTTTATCATAACCTAACTAGGATGGCCTAAACGAGCACGAGGCCCACTAATTTTTATTATAAGAAATTCTATGGGAAAATCTTTTAAATTTTTTTGCTGTAACTTTTTTTTTCCTAAAGAGAGCACTGATTTTTCTTTTTAACTTATTTAATTATTATTTTTTTTAGAAAGTGAATATCCTGTTATTATTATTATATCAAAAGAAAAAAAATTTTTTGTTTTTTTTTTTATAACAAAATCCTATGGGTTGTTTTTTTACAACTTTGAGAAGGCTGTAACTTTTTTTCCTAAAGAGAGCGACAATTTTCGTTTTCCCCTACTTCTTACAATTATTTTTTTTTTAGAGTATATCCTGTGATTTTTCAAAGTAAAAATCGGGGAGTGACAACCTCTTTGGGTAACAATACCAAAAATATATTTTTTAGGTGGAGAAAATTTATTGCGCCAGAAAGGAACGTGCTCGAACAATTTTTTCAATTGTGCAGAAACCTTTAGTTGGATCCGGATCCGGAGCGGGGGCCGGATTCTGGGTATAAAATTTTTTAGAAAATTTTTTTAGATGAAGAAATTTGTTGCAAGAAATAATCTTATTAAAGCATTAGAAAGAGCAAAGAATCCTTAGTCGGACCGGAGTCAGAAACCGGTGGCAATAGTATAATTTTTTAAAGAAATTGTTTTTTTTTGATGATTGAATTCTGACTATATTTACAGACGTGCTATATAATTTTCCAATAGTGCAGAAAATCTTAGTCGGATTCGGAGCCGTATATTCAAGACCGTAGGAGCCGGAAACCTAGGTATGAATTTTTTCAAAAAATATTTTTTAGGTTAAAAGAGTTTAATGCCAGAAGAACGCACTGAACAATTCTTCAAATAGTGCACAACTCTTAGTTAGGTCAGAGTTTTGGAGCACGAAACATGAGGTAATTTACATTGATATATTTCCTTTTGATTACGTCAATTTATGCCCCATAAAATTAAAAATTTAGTTGACATTTTTAGCAAATTGTCAAAATAGAGCTCGAAGCCTTAATTCGAATCTCTATTTTAGAGTCGGAACTGAAGGAAAAGTCGGAAATAGAGTGTAGAGGATAGATTTTTTTTCGGGAAAAATAATTTTTTTTAGAATGAAAATTTTAGACTAAAATTGCTAGCAACAATCTTTATCAAATAGTTTCAGAAACTTAGTCAGATCCGATCCAGAGCCGAAAGTGGTAAAGAGAGGAATTTTTTTTTTAATATTTTTTATGTAGAGGTGAAGACATCTTCATACTGTGTCTAAAACAATTTTCATATATATATAGACAGGGTTTCACACATGTTACTGGAACAGTCAGGGAGAAAGTCACGGGAATGTCAGGGAGAAAAAGAATATTGTCGGTCCGAGGGAAAGGTCAAGGGAAATAATATGATAAAATAGTGCTGAAGTTCAGAAAGGGAATCTCCAAAAAAGTCAAGAAAAGGCGTTTAGAAATTTTAGATTTCTACAAACATATGAGGAATGCCGGCAGAGAACCGATGGTTACATATTTTTGAATATATTTTTTTTTCCTTAACCTGTGAATTATTATGTGGAATGAGAGATGATTTGATAAGTGAATTTGAAAAGGATGGGGCGTAAATGACATTCCATAAATCTACCTCTATCCTGTTTCTTTCTATTTTTAGGTCACTATTACCTACTATTTTTCCTATTCTGTTCGTAGAAAGTTGTTCCAAGTTCATCCTTTGTCGCGATTGAAGGTGATTGGTCATACTGGATGTGTTGTAGAACTGTATGAACTTATGACTTATATGTTTATATCTTTTTCTTTTAGGGAATTATACTTTTTGAGAGTGTTTTTTTTTGAGGTTTGAGACGAAGGGCTTTTTGATTTTTGTTCAAATTGAAGGTATTTATTATTTATATTATAAAATGACTTCAAGGCAAAAAAAAGCTTAACTTTTACGACCAGTGGTTGGACGTCAAACTGAAACGCTTGGTTCATTTCTGCTTCACAGATTTCACACAATGTCTCGTACTTAATATTATGGAAAATTTTCTTAAGTCCAGTAAAAAAATGCCTGCTACAACCAACAACTAAGCTTTTTTGCATTAGTTTTACATGACAAACTTGAATGCCAGACTGGGGAAAATCAAAATGACAGAAAAGAGTATTGAAAGATATCCTCTGAAGTACAACCCTGTCCAAGGACTTTCATTCATTGGATCCTAGTATATTTTTTCATCAGCCAGAACAAGGGAACAAAGATTTGCTTTATTGTAAGAGGCATTGTACACCAATACCCGGAATCACAGATTCTGTTGCTGAGAAAGAAAACGCACTATACTCTACTTTGCAGGTGAAGCTCATTCTACCCCTTGAATTAAAATTCAAAAATATTTTTGGATGGTGATTGTCCTTCTAAAGAGCTTGATGGTTTTTTTTCTTCTATAGCCAACCATGAGAATCAATGTTATGGTCGGAATTGTGGCAAAATTATTAAATTAGGACTGATATTTTTTCGCATGGAAATGCGACAGTGGGAGGGGGTGTTCTATAAATTAAGCAATTTTAGGAGAATTGAAAGACATAGTCTGATTTCTCAAAGAACGTGCACAATTCTTTAAGATCTCATGAAAAGTATTCATAAAGTTCTATCACTACAAAATGTGTTGACAAAATGTAAGAGCTGCCATAGGAGATATGAAAAACATCTCAAAGAGTCAAAAACAGAAAGAAAAAGAAGAGAATAAAAAAGGTTGCAAAAAGAAATATTTATCCCATACAGATCAATAAACTTGAAGGGCAGAGAAAGATGTTAAAACGGAAGGCTTTAACAGAAGAAGCCGCTATAAAATCAAAAAAATTCAAATGTGTTTGAGAAGAAAAAGTTAATCTAAAACTCCCCATTTAGAACTTTTTTGTGATCACAGTGGACCTTATTCACCTAGGCTATTAATGTAACTTTTAATTTAATTTTCTTTTTGTATAAGTTATGTTTCTTTTGAAAAATAAAAAAAGGAGTGCTTTGGACGGCTATGGGTAAGGTATAGGCTTATTACTAAAAAAAAAAATATTTTTTTAAATTCATCCATGATGATGAACAATTTCTAAAGTAAGTTTTCAATAATTTAATGTATGAACTGAGTAAATAGGCTGCAATTAATAATTAATAGAATATTTTATACACCAAAAATAACGAACACGCTGGTCAGGGAAAATTTGCAGATTTGGTCAGGGAAAGTCAGGGAAAGTCAGGGAAATCAAATTCAAAATTTTAGTGTGAACCCTGAGAAACCTTAGTCAGATACGGAGCCGAAAGTGAAGTCGGAGCTGGTGTAGGAGCCGGAGCTGGAGCCGGAGCCTAGGTATGAATTTTTTTAAAAAAATATTTTTTTAGGTGAAAAATTTAATACCAGAAAACGTACTGAACAAATTTCAAATAGTGCAGAAACCTTAGTCGGGTCTGGATCCGGATCCAGATTCGGAGCCTTCTCCTTGGTATAAATTTTTTCAAGAGATAATTTTCTTAGATGAATAATTTATTCCAGAAGACTTGCTGAACAGTTTTCATATAGTGCAGAATCCTTAATCGGATCCAGATTCGGAGTCGGATCCGGAGTATGATTTTTTTCGAACAATATTTTTTTTATGAAAAATTTATTGATAGAAGAAGTGCTGAACAGTTTTCAAATAGTGCAGAAACCTTGGTTTTCTTTCAAAAAATATCTTTTTAGGCGAAAAATGTATTGCCAGAAGACTTGTTGAACAATTTTCAATTAGTACAGAAACCTTAGTCGGATCCGGAGCCGAACCCGGAGCTGAACCTGGAGCCGGGTCCTGTGTATGAATTTTTTTAAGAAATA
The DNA here is from genome assembly GCA_015478945.1 of Trachelipus rathkii. Classification (NCBI taxonomy): domain Eukaryota; kingdom Metazoa; phylum Arthropoda; class Malacostraca; order Isopoda; family Trachelipodidae; genus Trachelipus; species Trachelipus rathkii. Next base: position 43,442 of record JABUQX010067944.1, read on the forward strand.
TTTTTTTAGGTGAAAATTTTATTGAAAGAAGATGTGCTGAACAATTTTCAAATAGAGCAGGAACCTTTGATGGATCCGAATCCGGATCCGGAGCAGGATCCGGAGTCGGATCTTGCTTATAAATATTTTTCAAGAAATATTTTTTTAGTTGAAAAATGTATTGCCAGAAGACTTGCTGACTAATTTTCAAATAGTTCAAAAACCTTAGTCGGAGCCGGAGTTAGAGCTGGATCCTGTTTATAAATTTTTTCAAGAAATATTTTTTTAGATGAAAAATTTATTGCTGGAAGACGTGCTGAACAATGTTCAAATAGTTCAGAAACCTTAGTTGGATCCGGATCCGGAGTCGGAAACGGAGCCGGAACTATGGTATAATTTTGTTCATAATAAATATTTTTTTTAGGTGAAAAGTTTGTTGCCAGAAGAAGTGCTAAACAATTTTCAAATAGTCGGATCCAGCGCCGGATCTGGAGCCGCAGACGGAGTATGAAACGGAACCGGATTCTGGGAATAAATTTTTTCAAAAAATATTTTCGTACATGAAAAATTTATTGCCAGAAAGTACTGCACAATTCTCAAACAGTGCAGAAACTATAGTCGGAGTTGGAGCCAGAGCCGGAGAAAATAATTATTATTTTTGATCTTTTTGGGTTGTAAAGAAATATATCAAAAGGCTTGAATTGATTCAGTAAAAAAGAATATATATATTATATATAAGTATATTAATATATATCAGTATTATTTATATATATATATATATATATTATATATATATATAAATATATATATAATATATATATATTATATATATACTAATATAGAGCTATATATATATATATATATATATATATATATATGGATTGGGTTAATGAAGAACAGAGGTGGGGTAGGTAAGCAAGGGATGGTGTTAGATAATGGAGAATGAAAGAGAGTGGAGGGTTGCCCTACCTATTATATGCGGATGATTTAGTGTAAGTGTGGCGAAATCTGAAATAAGATTTGAGGGGATTAGTATGAGAAAGATTTGGCAAGGTGGTGTAAAGAGGAGGGGTTTGAAAAGTAAACATAGAATAGAGTATGGTTAATGGTTTGAGTGAGGATAGTTCTCTTGTGAAAAAGTTATGTTAGATGGTGAGAGCTGAAACAAATGTCTGAGTTCAATATTTAGATTAGTATGGGTGGATGAAAAGGTGGAATGCTGATGCAGAAATGTAGTAATGAAAGTTTCGAATGGAAGGAGATGGCTGGTGCAATTAAATCCTTAGTGGATGCAAAGGGAATTAGTCTTGAGTGTGCTAGGGTCTTACATGACGGTATGCTTACCTGTGTAATTGTATAGTAGTGAGACCTATGGTCTGGCATAAGAGCGTACAGATATAAAAGTATAGATATAGACTTCTGCTGGGCTAACACAGCATTTTGATAGGGGTTGCTCCTGAGTTTACAGGGAGCAACCAACCAAAGTCCAAGCCACGTCGACATAGGCACAGATGCTTGCTGACGATAAAAATTTGCAATTAATAAAGACATCGAAAAATTTCACTCTCGGCATCAGACTCGACCATCGACAACAGCGTCAACTGTAGACAATGTACAGGAGGCTCTACCACTAGTCCGATCTTCCCCCCTCCAGAAAAAGAAGGTATCCCGGAACAGTTTTCAAGTCTTCCTGCTTCGATATCACTGCTTTAAAACAGTACTAATTTTAAATCCATAGAAGGGTGCTTTTTTGAAAAAAAACTGTTGCTACACAGCATTCTGCTAGCTTGCTCCCGTGTTACAGGAGCAACCAACCAAAGTCAGGCCACGCCGCCATTTGGAACATCATTCTTGTTGCGATAAATTTGCAATTAATAAGACGAAAGAAAAATTTCAGTCGCGCCAGGACTTGAACATCAACAAAGCGTCACCGTTAGACAATGTACAGGAAGTTCCACCACTAGGCCGATCCGACACAACAAAAAAAATAAGGTATCTCTTTAAACAGTTTTCAGTTTCCTGCTTCATATCACTTGCTTTTTGAAACTCTATACTTAATTTAAATCCATAGAAGCGGTGGTTTGGAACCCTTCTGCGGGCTACATGGCATTCTTCTGGGGGTGCTTCCTGGGTTACAGGAGCAACCGACCAAAAGTCAAGGAACGCTGACATGGGCACAACACAATGCCTTGTTTGCCGACATTTGAATAAAAAGACGAAGAAAAATTTCACATGCAGCGCCAGACTTCGCAACCAATCAACAACAGCGTTCGCCTTTTGACAAATTGTAACAGAGTCTCTTACACTATTGCGTCCGCCTCCCCAGGGAAAAAGAAGCATCTCGGAAAGTTTTCAAATTTCTTGCTTCAATATCACTGCTATTTGAAACTCAATATTTATTTTCAAAATCAATGCAGAAGGGTGGTTGGAACACCCTCTGGGGCTAACAGCAAATTCTGCTAGTTTGCTCCGTGTTACAGGATAGCAACCAACAAAGTCAGGCAACGGCCGATATGAAGCACAACAATGCTTGTTGGCGGCAAATTTGCATTAATAAAGACGAAGAAAAATTTCACTCGCGCCAGGGACTCGAACCATCGACAACAGCGGTCGCTGTTAGACACTGTAACAAGAGGTTAAACCACTGTCTCAATCCAACACCCCTGAAAAAAGGTATATCCGTTACAGTTTTTAAGTTTCCTGCTTCGATTTCACTGCTTTGAAACTCGATTACTTATTATAATCCACAGAAGGATGTTGGAACCGCTTCTGGGGTTACACGGCACTCTTCAGGGGTGTTCATGTGATGCTCATGGGGATAACAGGACCACTGACCAAAGGTCACGGAATGCCAAACAGGCGCACAACATGCGCTTCTTACGACAAATTTTGCAAAAATAAGAACAAAAAAAAAATTTTGCTCTGCGCCAGGACTCGAAACTATTGATCACAGCGCCACCATGTAGTTAGAACAATATACAGGGAGGCTACCTACCACTATAGTTCCTGATCCCCGCCCCCCTAGAAAAAGAACGGCATCTCGGAAGTCTTTCCAAAATCTCCATTAAATCCAATATCACTGGCTTTGAAACCTCGGACCCCCTTACTTGAAATTCCCAGAAAGGGTGATTGGAAATCATCTGCTGGGCTACACACAATTCTTCTGGGGTGCTGCTGGGTTACAGGAGCAACCACCAAAGTCATGGAACGCTGACATGTGCACAGATGCTAGTTGCGGACAACTTTGAGGCCAATAATAAGAACGAACAACAAATTCACCTCGCTGGCAGGACTCGAACCAGTCGACCAAATGCGTCGGCCTTTAGACCATGTAGAGAGTGGCTACTACACAGTCCGATCCACCTCCCCAGAGAAAGAAGGCATCTCGAAGGTTTTCAAATCTTCCCCTGCTTCGATAGTCACTTGTTTTGAAAACTTTGATACTTTATTTAAATCCAACCAGAAGGATGCCGGGTGTGGAACCCGGGCTGAGGCTACACCGGCAATTGCTTCAGGGGTGTTTTTTATGTGTTACATGGAGCACCGGACCAAGTCCAAGTGAAGGGCCGACAATGGCGCACCAATATGCTTGGCCTGCGACACAAAATTTGCAATAATAAGTGAAAAAAAGATTTCACTCGGCCGCCAGCGACTCGAACCATCGATCATTAGCAATGGGGGCCATGTTAGATAATGAACAGGGAGGCTCTACTCTATGTCCGATGCGCCCTCCCCCCAAAAAGAAGGCCATCTCGGAAGATTTCAAAATTCATGCTTCGATATCGCTGCTTTGGGGGGAATACCTCGATACATATTTTGAATCCACAGAAGGGTGGTTTGAGGAACCCCCTCTGGGGGCTACACAGCATTTTTCAAGGGTGTTCATAGGGTTTACGATGGAGCAGCCCGAACCACAAGTTAACGGGATCGCCGACAATGCGCACAGCATGCTCGTATGTGGCGAGAATTTGCAATAAAGGACGACGAAAAAAAGTTTCACACGTCGCCGCCAGGACACGAACCAAATCGACAAGAACTGCGTCGCCAGTTAGATCAAGTACAGGAGGCTTTACTACTAGTCCGATCCACCTTCTCCAAAAAGAAGACATCTCAGAACAATTTTTTAAAGTCACCTGCTTCGACATCACTCCTTTGGAATACTGTAACCTTATTTAAACTCATTAATAGAGGTTGTTTGAACCTATTTAATATATATACGGATAATATATATATATATATATATATCTATATATAATTATATATATATAGTGAATATATTATATAATAGCTATAATTATTTTTTTAGAGTAGCTATATATATATATTAATATATATGAGAAACAACAGTGTTTTTTGCCACTCTAAAAAATGAAAAAATTTTTCCAAATTTGTTTTTATTTGTGTATTTTCTAGCTTTCAGATCCTTTTCCGTTACATGAAGATAACATCGGAAAAAAAATTACAAGTTAAAAAAAAATTGAACGATTTATATTGTCTTCCTTCAAATTTGAGTAAACTAACCCACTAATATACACGAAAAATAAACCTGACGTTTATTTTAAATGTTTTGTAAGATACGTAAGGTGGTGTCAGGCTATGGTTTTGACCTAATTCTCTGTTCAAAATTTATGAAAGTAACTTTTCCCCGACAGAATTGTAAAAAAAATGTTGTTTTTAAAAAAAAACAAATTTTCAATATAAGATTTGTCTAACTAAAATTTATTACCACACTAAATTGGAGTATTTTAGTGCAAAAAATTGAAATATCTTGAAAATTAAAAGAATTTTATGTATAGTTTATTGTGGAAATTAAAAAAAAAATTCCTCGTAATTCACCCTTAGAAACTGTTTCAATAGAAAACTGTTTTTTTTGTTTTGTTTTTTTCATAAAATTAAAAAGATATCATACGTTGTTCATCAAACAAATATTTACCCTAATCGGGTTGGGGTAACTGAGGTTCGGCCTAAAACTATCAACAACTATAAACAATTTAATCATCATGAAAATAGATTGAACCATTCTTGAGTTTTTTCCTACAAATTGGGGGACATATTTTAATTTTTATAATTTTTTAATTTTGAAAATGATAGCAAAAAGGGGGCGATGAAAATCTTTTAAATGGCTACAATTTCTCGTTTTTTATAGGGATATCACTATCGAGTTTTTATTCCCTTGGATTTTTTTCTATATATTCGACTGCATTACATCATTTTTTTTCGAATATTCAATAGATACTCTGCTAGCGCGATTATTTTCCAATGAATCGATTTTCTAGACCAATAATATATATATATATTAATATATCTATCTATCATATATACTACAATATTATATATATATATATATTTATATATATATATATATATTAGTATATATATATAATATATATACTATATATATATATATATGACTCAGATGCGCGAGTTGACATTTTAGAAATGATCTATTTTTGCAAATTTCATAATCTTTACGATAATATTATCTTATTTTTTAATGCAAATAGTGTTGAGTCAAAATAAATGAAATTTTACATATAATAGATATATAAGATTATGCAAAATTGTAAATGAAAATGGGAAGAATAGCTATTTAGAAAACGCTTTTAACACATTAAAAATAGCACTAATCCGTGCCCAAAGCAAATTGACGGATATCATATCTGTGAATTTAGAGTATAAAAATTATTTATAATAATGTTTAAAATGCAATAATGTTTTAGATAACTATACAAAATAAATTTTACGTATTATTGGTCAAAAAATATTAATAAAAACTATTAGACTAAAATAAAAAAATTAGTTGAAAAACATTAGAATATAATAAAAAAAAAAAGAGTAACTTGAAATATTATTAAAGTTAATCATAGATCAATAATAGAAAACGGTTTAAATAAATAAAAAAATGATTTAATGGACCAACTCAAGTATTTAATTATAATATATATAATATATATGATATATATTTATAGTTATATATATATATATCATATATATAATATATATATATATATATATCATTATATTATATATATATATATATATATATTATATTATATATATATAGGTAATACGTAGAGACAGCGACCCACTTACATTTTGGAGGACCAAAAAATTTGCTAAGTTTTAAAAAAAGTTTAAGTTTAGGTTAGGTTTTTTTTTAATAAAATTGTTTAGTGGCAAGCTCCTGGGGAATAATTCCAGAAGCTTGCCCACTTTAAAAGAATTTCTTAAAAACTTAACAAACTTAATTTTTTGAACTTAGAAAATTTTCGGTCTCAAAATGTTGTTGGGATCCGCTGTCACAGTATTACATATCTATATTATATAGTCCGTAAAATGGGGCAATTCTCGGTCCAAAAATCAAAGGGGTACTCCAAATGCTAAAGGTTTATAGAGACTTTTTATTATTTATATTTTTGTATTCGAAAATTTTTTTTTTATATGTTAATGTTATCCTTTAAGGAGTAGAATTAGTAATAATTGTAATTTGTATTATAATATACGGATTAATGTTAGAGCTCGATAGTACGTGGACCAGAATTGGCCCGAAGATTTTGGGGGGGGCAAATTCGGTCCCACTTAAATTTTCATAATCCCTAAGAAATCCTCATTAAAGGTAATTTTTAATTTGAATGAAAGCTATGATAATGTCCAGTTTTCATGTTTTAAACCATAAATGGCTATATAACAATATTATTTAAGAAATTGGGTTCGGTCAACATATAAATATGCTTTCGACTTGTTTCCGTTCGTTTTTTTGTCAAACTGGGCAAAATTCGTAAAAAAAAATGCTCGCCTGAACGTAAGGAATTGTCCATTAATCCAAATGGGTATGCTATATCTTTTTTTGATTCTTATTATACAGAATTAAGGGAATTCTTCTTTTTTTTTGGTGGGCTTTTTTTTTTAGATACGAATTGGTGTGCGATGTTTTGACTAAAAATTGGAACGCCAGCTGTTTGAACAAAAATGAAATGCCATAAACTCAAGCGTTTTAGGTCTTAATTTTTTATTAAACATAACTGTAAATATACATATATTTATCTTTAAAAATTTTGGTTTGAAAACTATAAAAATGTTCCGAGTTTGCGTTCGTTTTTGTCAAACGCAAAATCGTAAAAAATGCTCACTCAAACGAAGGAATTTTCCTTAATTTCTTTGGTAATTCCAATAACTTATACATACAGAATTAAGGAATATTCTTACAATTTGGTGAGCGTATTTTTTAGGATTTTGCGCTGGTTTGACAAAAAATGAACTGTAATGTTATTAATTCTGTAAGGTTGCAATTCTGTTTTATTTTTATATTACACGCAAGAATGTAAGGAAAATTTATTACGTTTTGGGTGAAGCGTTTTTTTTTACGATTTTGTCTGTTTGATTAAACGAACGTCTTGCGACTTCCACAGCACAAAATGAAACTGCAAACTCCGAAGTTTCTTATTAGTTTTGTAAGAACCAATTGCAAAAAACGAAAACGGCTTTAAAGGGTCTGGCAACATCAATCATCAGAGCTAATCCCTTTTGTCATCCTGCCTGATGTTCTTTTTTTGCGTAAGTTTCGTGAACCATCTTGGCCTGAAAAAAAAATTGTACGGTGTTATAAAATTGTATGCAAATACTTCACGTTCACATCATTCTGTATAAGTGTAAAAATTATTTATATTGCGATTACATATAATATAGCGAAGTATCTGAAATCTGGAAAATTAGTTATATCAAATTAAGATTTAATTAAGTGAGAGAGGTGTCTCCAAATGGCTGGACCGAATTGCCCACGCAAATTATAATACCTGACGACTTGGCTCCATAGTTACATATGTGTTTATAATAAAACATATTATATCCTCTTGCCTTGAATGACTCCAACGATTACATTAAGGTTTTATGAAGACTGTGATTTTTAAGTTACTATATCCTTTGGTACCACATAATGTAGAATGGAGACAGAGGAGGTGTTGAGAGAGTGGTAATGGATCTCTATGTATCAAATAAGCCTAAAAATTTACCCGATTTTAATAGTGCTTAGGAAAAAAAAAATCCAAAAATTAATGGACTTAAATTAAAAGGGTTTTCATCAAAAAATTAAATACTAGACAATAAACCAGACATTTATTTTAACATCTTTAAAAGATATATTTACAACATTGTAAAAGGCTATTTTGAGCCCTAGGACAGGATTAATGTTAGAAGCCGATAAGTGACGTGGACCGAATTGCCCCATTTTTAAACGGATATATATATATAATATATAATATATATATATATATATATATCATATATAATAATATAATATACTTACATATATATATATATTATAGAGTATATATATATTATATAGTATATATATATAATCTATCAGCTCACGAAGAGACACATACTGCTCTCGCTATCTCTCTATAATAACTCTTTTTTTTTTTTATATTTATAATTCACCCCACGACAATCGGGGGAAAGGTTATTATCTTACCGGATTTTTTAATGTTTTCCCTGACCAGTGGGCCCATAATATGGGACAGACTGATGGAGTTCAACAGTTAATGAAGGGTGAGGTGTATACAATAAGCTAGGTAAGCCCCAGTCCTCAGTCTGAACCAAGTGCAAGATATATAAGCCAGCCAAATCCAGTGTGAGGGAGTGTGAGCATCGTGAGCGACTCACTAGACTACTACGTGCGTGAGGCAATAGAAATGGTAGCGTGACTCTGTGATGTGGTATTAAAGGTTGTACGTTGTAATGTGTTGGCCTTAATAGGATAGAGTGAGGTGAGGAGGTAATGAGATTAGTGTATTAATACATCTATGCCGTATAACTGTAGATAGAATTACCACGAAAATCTCCTAAACAGCAATTGTTTCTTGTGTTCCCAGAGTAAACCATTGGTAGTGCTTAAGTCAGAGCAAAAATAGATCAATACAAAACCCTGCTCCCCGTATTATGATAGCGAGAAGATAGACTTCAGAAATCATCGACCCTAAAGCGTGCAAGACGCACCACCAGCCCACTGGCGCTAGCCAGTGAGACGCTCCTTATATATAGTATATATATATAGGAGTGAGTGGTGGATTAATTAAGGTGAAAAACTATATATAAATATAGTATATATATATGGTATATATACTCACTCACTCTCACTACTCACCTAGCACACGAGTTATAGAGTGAGTGAGGTCAGAGATATAGGATATGACTAATATATTTCGAAAAATTTTTCTGAAGTCAAAGAAAATAATACAAAATTTTCTCCAGGCGGTGTTTTGTTACATTAGATGGTTTTTTTTTATTTTGTTGTGTGGTAATTACAGCGGTTTATAAAACATTTAGCTAGTTCTTTCTAATAAATAAGATGTCTGACATTTATTTTACAAATAGGTATTAGCTGAAGAATCCTTAAAAATTTTTTTTATCTTGGATTTGCCCTGGAGTCTGATTGTATAACTGCTATAGTATTATAGTAAAGTTAATAAATATTATTATTTATATCTATATGTTATTATTTTTCGTTTATGAAATATATATAATGAGTATTTTTTTATATAATATATAGTATATAGTATAGTATATATATTATTATTATTAATACTATATTATATAGTATATATCAACTGAGGGTTACTAAATTAAATGATAATGTAAGTAATATATATTATATATATATATAAGTATAATGATTCAATATATTGAACTAAACTAGGAGTCATTAATAAACACATATATTCTTAAAATTCTCAATATATATATATTGACAGAGCAACACACAATAAGAGAACTAAAAGTTATAACACACACTGCGAGACAAACATACCAAAAATTCCAAGTCAATAATACACACACTCTGTTGAAAGAAAACTACACATATATATGCAGTAAGAAGCCTTCACTCTGATTTTTGTCAGATATATATATCAGGCTGGAAGTATTTCCTCGTTTACTGATGATGGATTTAAAATTATAAGTGAAATTCCACTCCGATGACCTCCTGATCATCATCAGATGCTTTGCGCGTGACAATGAAGATATTCGAATCTCTACCAGAAATCACTGAAAGTAATAACACGAATATAAGAAAACTAATGATGGACATTTAAACATAATGTAGTGACATCCCTACCAGAATGGATTCTGCTATTTGAAGATGCCTTTGAAAGTGATTTGGATGAAGAAGATGTAAATTTTATCAATAAAAATTTACAACCAGATGAAGCAAATAATAATAATAAAATAGTACTCATTATATATAATAATAATAATAATAAAATAATAATATTAATAATACTATTCTAAGCCCTGTATTGAGGAAATTAAGTAAGACTCCCCATACCTTAACTTTAATAGTTTCATTCAATTCTTTTTTGTTTATCTGCTATAAACATTGCTTAGTGCATGGACATGTTTTTATAATGAATGAGCGCGAGTGGGAGTTAATTTTTTTTTAATTAATTTTATAATATATATATATATATATATATTAATAGTATATATATATATATAAATATATATATATAATATATATATATATATTATATATATATAGTATATTAACTATAATATATATATTATATATACTCATATATATATATATATATATATATACTTATATATATATATATATATATATATAATAGTATATATAGACGGTATATAATTATATATATAAGATAATATATATTATATATATATATATCTTAAATTCAGGGTACTATATAACATGAGTAATTATGACTACTATATATATATATATTATATATATATATAATATATATATATATATATATAATATATATATATATATATAGTAGTATATAATATATATATATATATATATATGTCAGTGATTAGTAAACATATAGGCAAAAAATTAAAGAGGTTATTGCCATGGACCAATGTCTCAGGATATTTTGTCTATTCTTTTGATGATTTTTGAAAATCCTCTTTGTTTTGGAGATACAGGGGGAACAAAGATGTCCACAATAAGAACAATTTTTCGTATTTTGTATAACATGAATTTTGCCCTAAATAATGTATGTTTTTGTATGAGGCAGTGCCTTAGACAATTACTGTAGTTAATAAATTCTAAATTCTAAATAAATAAACATCAGGCAAGTGCAGACTTCGAAACGAAATACAGGGGTAAGCTTTAGATCCGTACGCTCATATGTTTAATATTGTGTATATTATTGCTATGATATATATGGCAGTCAGTATGTGCTCAATAGTAATATATATATCTGTCGCTCTACCGATTGAGAATACTATTGTGGTATAGTTGGTTTGGTTGAGAGTATAGGGAGTCGCCCCTCAACTCTCACACCTGCGTACGTCAGTGAATGGGTGGATGGTCCTCCGGACTCTGAAGACTATCACTTGAACAGTCTAATACACTTGATCACTTGAACATTCTAATGCACTTGATCACTTGAACAGTCTAATACACTTGATCACTTGAACAGTCTAATGCACTTGATCACTTGAACAGTCTAATGCACTTGAATATCCACTTGAGTTTTCAGATGTTTTTAAATACGGTTTTAAGATGAATAAAGACATATTAAACCCACCATAAATAAAGAGGGACACTTAAATATAAATTTAATATAGGGAGACACTTAAACCTAACTTTTCTTTCGGAAAATTGTCAGGTCATTAACCTAGGGTTGTCCGAGCACCGCAATTTTACCGCACCCTCATCCGGTGCGTTAGCCAACCCCACATTAAACTAAATACCACAAATTCGAAATTATTTTATTTAGCAATAGAAAGATTTTATTATACCATCAAGATGAAACGCAAAAAAATGTTACAATCCGGTGCGATGACGAATACTGCAGCCCCCCACCACGGTTAGAAACACAATACCAACTCAGTAAACTTTTGCACCAGATTATTATAAAACTTATGCTAACCAACTAAGATATGCTATAGATAATATTTATCTAAGAATATAGGATAATTTATTATAATGTATTTCCTAACACCATCACACTATGATATCTGCTAAAAATATGTCTAATTAATTCTGTTATTGATTAAGATATATACAAAACATAAGAATACTGAGAATAAAGATTGTTCTTACAAGTTCAATTTTTATTGATAAAGGATAAAAAAAAATTGAACCTAACCTAACTTAACCTAACCTAACCTAACCTAACCTAACTTAACCTAACCTAACCTAACTGTATTTCTAAATTTTAACGAATGTTGGTGTCAGATTTTCCAAAGTTAATGGATGCAGAAGACATTTGTATGCAGGATTATCCACACAGTTTTAATACTGATACAGATATCAGACTTATTGAAATTGCGGAAGTGAGTTGGACATTCGTTATTGAAGATTTACAAATCCCCCCCACCCCCTTCCAACATACAAAAATTTAATTAAAGAGATTCATTTATTTGTGTTTTAAAATTTAATTATTAAATATGTTTTACCTAGGTTAAGGTAATATACATAGATTTCCTGTAAATATAATACAATATATTTTCAAAAAAACATTTTTTTAACAAATAATTAAATACATTTAAACTACATACGGTTTAAATAATATTTACAATTTTCTTCTGATAAGCATAAGTAAATAATAATCAATAACTAATATATAAATTGCAATATATAATAAATAATAGAGGTAAGATATACGATATAAACAATATAGTAAAATTTTCCTTGTTCTAAATATTATTTTACATAATATATTTTCACGTTCGATCTATAGGACCAGAAGGAGTTTAATGAGTAAGTATATAATTGTAATTATAAATATAACAAATAATACGCATAGTATATATTTTATACTATTTTATATTATGGTGTTTTTAAACTCATGCACTTCTAGGATTAATAATTTTTCATTTATATTTTAGTTGGTTCTAACATAAATAAATATAACATAAAAGTAACACACATTATTTATATATATATAGATTAAAAAAACAAGAATTCATATATATATATAACATAAAAATCAATTTATATATATTAAAAAAATAAATTATAATAAATTTATACAATAAGTTATGCGATGCATTTCCGTCTCCATTCAGAAGGAGTATCACCTTACTTCAGTATATAGCATAATATACGGCAACAACACATCTGAATAAACTTACCCTACACATACTTAGTAGAAAGATACAACCAAATTAATTGTTTTAAGTTATATGGTATATACATTTATTATCTTATCTTCTCAATATATTTGGCCCATTAGCACGCGTCACAAGTCTAAAAAATAGATCCAGGTAGATTCTTATTATGTCCCACTCTGTGCTCCGAGAGTCCTATAATTTCCATCATAAAAAAGCAAAAAAATTAATTTCCTCTATAAGACACTCTCACTAGATTAACTCATCACCTGCTCACAAAGAATAATTATATTGTACCTGTACTTTCTGAGACATCGAGTCACTCTTCGAGATTTATAATTTGATACATCACATATATAATTATTGCCTCACTTAATCAGTGACCCCATTTCTGCTCAATATGGCACAACATACCGCGGTTGGGAAAATATATATTTATGTAATATCCATTGTGTGCATTTCTTCTGAAAAAATGAATAGACATATATCGATGTCATTTATCAGTCAAGAAGAACAGAAACAACACAGCATATCGGATCAAAGACTAACAAGATCATAAATAAAGTAGGAATTCCAATATATCAATTCTTCATCCTTCATCAAGGTCACATTTCTTGAGATATCACAGTCATATCCCATTGGCCTCATTCGAACTATGTAAATCTAACTATATGTATAAGTCATGCACACTCTCACGTTCCTCTTCATCAGTAAAACCATTTGACAAATGAGAGTGATGCCGCATGATTGTTACCACATTAGAAATTGTTACAATACCAAAAGCAAGAAGAGTCCTGCATTAATGTATGAATACTCTGTCATCTTAAGAGATGAAAGTACGACGGCCTCCACTATATACTTATATAGAATGCTATAATCCCTCGAAACAATTTTTCTAATAAACAACCTAGGTTGTTAGTCGTTTTCACAATATGTCGTAAACTTCAAGAAACTGAACCACAAGCGAAATGTTGAGATAAAGTTAAACAATAAATAGAATAGAAATATTATGAATGATTACTTCAAGATACTATTATAATACATACATCACAAATATAATCTCTTAGAATAGAAAGATAACCACTAACAATTAGGTATAAGTCTTTCACTCTATATACGTTTGGTCACGTTTTATCAGATGTGTTTGTTTCCTTATATGCCTGAAGAGGTCTCCCTGTATGGATATGACGAAATAGCTCGCTCATAAAATAAGCATTTGAATCTAAATTTTATTACTAATATATTTTATTATTAAAATATTAATTATTTGGTAAAAGAATATTATTTTTTATAAATACAATATGTATAAACATTATATTAATTGATATTATATTTATAACTAAAATAATTGAAATAATATAATATATTTTATATCTACAATAAATGGTCATATTACTCTACCTATATAAAACACTAATAGAACACACATACAATACAGTAACAGTCTTATTCACAAACAAATCCTCCTTTCTCATGCTCTGCGGCATTTTGAAAACGCAAGTAGCGTACTTTAAAGGATGCCGTATACCTCATACGCCTTAATTGGTGGACAAGCATTCCCGACCTACGTTCTCCACTGAAAGACAGTGCTTAGCTATAGGCCTTAAATATTTCCTAGACACCTTCCACTTGGGTCAGAAACCATACAATATAACTTATTCCCTACCTAATATTACTCATCAGGATTAAAGAAGGCTATTTGGGATAATAATATATATTATATATATATATATATTTATAATATATATATATTAATATAATATCATATAATATATATATTATATTATCAATATATATATATAATAATATATTTAATATATATTAATTATATATATAATAATATAATTATATATATTATATAATTAATATATTATATATAATAAATATTTAAATATAATTAAATATTATATATAAATATATATATATTAATTAATAATAATATATATATAATATATATATATATATATATATATATATTATATAACTAATATATATTATATATATCATATATAATTTAATTATATTATATATATATATATTCAATATATATTTATATATATAAAATACATGTTACCTTTATAATAAAAAATGTGCTACCTTGGTATATGAATCAGTTATGGGTACATGGACGTTAGAGGAATAGAATGACGAGGAGAGAGGTGAGATGTAAATATTTATAAATGGTTAGCTCTGTATTTTGCTTACACTATGACTGATAGATAAAAATTTGACATGACATAAAATTGTCTTCTTCGGTAGAGAATGAACGAGTTGCTTGTGGGGTGTGGACAATGTCTGGAGGTGCTGCTGGAGTAGAAGATGGAACAAGAGAGGAGAGAGAGGAGGGACATGCAGACTCTGATGAAATGACCTGTAAGCATAGAGATTATATTTGGATTTTTCTCGTGTGAGTGATTTGATTAGTAAATTTTTCAATCGTTTTAATTTACAAACGTTTGTATGAATGTAAAGGCATGGTGCGATTGTGAAGTATGGTCGCTCCAACACCAGGTGATGATAGATGAGGAATGGAGTAACTATATCTGGCGATAGAAATATTAATGATACGTTTTTATAGATTGGAGGTCGAAGTAGGGGCTTAAGATTCGATTATGTTTGTGAACGACTTAAATGGTTTTTGATAGGTGATTCATAACTAAGGAGATGTATAATAGATAGATTTTGGTACTGCGGAAGAGGAATGAAAATTAAGCAAGAAGTAGTGATCTGATATTCTGTGAGGAGAAGAGGTAACAAGTAGTACAATGTAATACATTCTGTCAAGGCACGTGTATGTATTCATAAGCACACAAAGAAGGAGCGTTGGAGGAGTAAAGCTAGAGATGTGTATCGGAATTGAAAAGTATGCATTGTATTATTTGTGTTGGTGAAGAATTGAACGTATGTGATCAGGAACGTTATAATCACAGTGATGGGGTTTGTGGAGGGAGTAATCAAGATCATCATACGTTGAGCTTAAATGCGAAGAATATAGGAGAACTAGGGGGGGGGATGGAGGAGAGGAAAGAGGATAAGGAAGGAATGGGCTAAGTATATTTAATGTAGAGAAAGTATTGTGCACAGATCTTATAAGAAAAGTAATGTGAGAGCGCTTGAAATAAATCAGTAGTTTTGTGAACAAGTGAAAAACTGACAATATTTCTTGATGACAACTATAGCAAAGCCTAGATGTCGAAATGCAAGAGAATATGTGTAATGTGCTGGAAATAAGCGGTATATGATTAAGACTGTCCAATGTAAAGTGATGGAAATGAAGAGGTGAGCAAGCGGATAAAAGTAAAAAAGAGATATGCGTGAGTTAATTATTGTCTAATAGTCATAGATTATGTCACAAGAGAAATGTTTGGAAATTATATAAGGAGGGAAAAAGGAAGACTAAAAGTTGCATACATAGGAGGAAAAATTTGGTAAATGAACAGTTTTGAAGGAGGATGAATATCGACTTATAAGGTAATAGAAAGTTTTCCTGGAAGGTCGCGCGAAAGGTTAAGAATGAGAGTAAGGGGAATCTGCAAAGAATAATGAATAGGGATGGTGCTTACGTAACTAATGAAATGGATGTGAGGAGAGTGTGGAGGGAACATTGGCAATAATAAAAAGACGATAGTGAATGTGTGTGAGTTTGATGGTGCAAGAAGAAATAGGTATTTTAGGGATGATATAATTAGTAAGGAGGAGGTAATGGGTTGAGTGGGAAAGTTGAAGAATGGTAAATCTGCAGGCATAGATGGAATTATTGGTGAAATTGTCAAGAATGGAGGCGAGATGATGATTGAATGGATTTGAAAGTTGTGTAAAAAGCGTTTATGGAGGGTATAGTTCCGAGAGATTGGAAGAGAGCAGTAATAGTATCCTTAGATAATGGTAAGGGGAATAAGGGGAACTGTAAGAACTATAGGGGAATTAGTTTAGTGAGTGTTATGGGGAAGATATATGCTAGTATTTTGGTTCAAAGAGTGCGTCGAGTGACTGAGGAACTGATTGGCAAAGAACAGGGTGCATTTAGAAGTGGTAAGGATGTGTGAATCAAATTCTTTACATTGAATACAAATGATTGACGAAAATAGAGAGAAGAATAAATTGTATGGAAAGTTTCATGACTTGCACAGGGTATGACAGTTATTAAGTAAGGGAAATCTGTGAGCAGGTGTTAGCGATATATTATGTTGAGGGTAGAACTTCTAAATGGAATGGCACAAAGTATGTCATTATGACAATTTGGAGGTATGGGAAGAATAGGATTCGATCTGCTAGCGGAAAACAATGTGCCTTTCTTTAAAGAATTATTTAATAGGCAGAGTGGAGGCCAGGGAGTTATATACTTAAGAAATTAAACCTTCTATATAAATGTATATGAAATGTTGGTTAATGAAACGAATATGATAGGGTGGTAGCTGAGGCATAAGTATGATTAGATAATAGAGAATGGAAGAAGACGTGGAGATGGATCTAATACTTAAGTACACGGTCGGGTATCTATGTTGGAGTTTAGAAATCAGGCTGAATCTGAGTTATGAAGAGTTTGAGAGGATTGGTAGAGGGAGCTTGGCAGGATCAGGGTAGTGAGGGAGGGTTCGTATAAAGTAAATATGCATAAGAGTAAGGTTAGGTAGTGAGTGAGGAGGTCCGCGGTGTGAAGTCTTGCTTAGATGGTGACGCAACATGAGGAACAAGATATTATGTGTTGAAATGAGGAGAGGGCTATGTTGGATGAAAAAGGAACTGATAATGCAGATGTTAGGAGGGGAAAGTTTAAATGAGGTAGGAAGGTGGAAGTGCCACACTTAGAACCTGCGCTAGATGTAAAAGTGCTACTAAGTAGGTCAGCATCGAGGTTCCCAAACTGACGGTAATTACCCCCCATCGGGGTAATTTATTAATTTTTCGGGGGTAACGGAGGGGTGTGAGGGGACAACATGAAATAACACGAATGGAAACAGAAATATAAAAATAAAGAGAGAGATAAAAAAGAAAAGAAGAAAATAGAACTGGCAACCCTGATGACTCCTCGACGTCACTCACTGCTAAAGGCCCTCTATTTTAAGTTTCTCTGTGAGCATCAGCCCAGGCAGTATTTTAACATTTATCCACTATTTTTTTATGCATTTTTTTATCTTCTTTTTATATGCAGATTAAACAATAATCATAGATCCAAAAAGCGCACCTTCTGACGCCTTTTATTCCGTCGTGGGTTTGTGAATTATACCTCTGGTGGACAGGGATCGGCTACAATTTTGTGGTAGTCACAAATTGAGTTGAAAATTGAAACAGCCCTCAAGCCATCAAAAACTACTCAGTCACATCCTCAGAATTGGCAATCAAATCTTTCAACATTGCCGAATCGGCTTATTTATCAGAACCGACGTAGCACTGAAGAATATCATTCGGTTCATCTGGAATCAAATCCAAAAGTTCAAGGCTTGCGGACGAACCATCTCAACCATTGACATATATACAAGTTAACCGAGAACAACCGAAATGCCACAATCCAACTGCGGAGAATCTGATCTATGCTTGTCATACGAGATGGTAAGCAAGGTATGTTGGGGGAGATCAAACGAAAAAACTGAGTGCCATTAATCTCTATCGAACAATCACAAATCCGCCCGACGAGTCGATGACATGGCATCAGATATCCTGCCCCAAATTACAACAGAGACCAAGGAAACTTCATATAGCAAATTCTCTTTGCAATTTGTGCAACTCCAGTTGTCCTCCTCTCCTTAGGTTCGTCCGTTACGTCCGCCAGGACATGATTAAAGAAGAGTTCCTATTATGCGAGGATCTGCTGACAACCATGAAGGGAGAAGATATCTTTAAAATCACAATCAAACAGTTTCTTTACCGAAACTATTGGATTGAAACAGCGTTCAACAGGTAGGTAGAGATTATGTTTTTAATTTATTATTTATAATGTCCTGTAATTTAAAATGCCCTATAAATTTATTATATTAAACCATATAATTATACGACACAAAAGAAAGTAAGAATGACCAACTGACACAACTATCATAAATTTTATTTTGAATTCAGGTCTCCGTCGATGGAGCACTGTCGATGATAGGTGGTCATCGTGGAATAACGGAGCCTCAATACAACTAATGAATCCAGAAATTTCCTGTAGACATTGCATCATTCATACGGTTAATACTCTTGGATCGATAATGCCTGCCTGGTAACTGAGTTAGTGTTTGATAGATGTGCTGAAAATCGTACACTCATCAAGCCCAGGCGATTTAATTCGCGTATATTCAAGGAGACGTTGGCAAAGAATATGAGGAGTTGAGCTATGAAGTCCGCTTCCCACCCCATGTTTTGCTGGTTGTCCACGAGCAGGTTGTACGCCGCAGTCATCGACCCGAAAGGCATTCGGGAAATTCCTGGAACATAAAAAAGATCTTCTTATTGCAATGAAGCCTTGAAAATTGAATTTAATTCCAAAACCAAAATGCAAATTCCTTTATGTGATTTCACGATTGCTGAACTCGCAACCACTGTCCAGAGAGACCTGAAGTTAGTGGAATAATTCTCGCAACAACGCTAATTCTGCGGAGAAGACGGGTTCCTCACTGTGCTGGGATGAAAACAAAAAAGGACTCGCCCTTTAATGTTTATAAAACGATGCCAGGCTAGCACTTTCAACCATGAAGCCAAGAATTCCTTACTAGCTTCAAGCATGCAACTCCATCCATCCACTGATGTTCTTTGGACTTTGTCAATAGTCATTAGGATGCACAATGTTCATATATCACAAGACACACTGAGCTTTACTGAAAAAATTAAATAAACAGAAACAATAATCTTCTGTATTTAAATTAGACTGATATAATTAATGTGACAAGCATTTTGATTGTATAGAGGGAATTTGCCTTAAAAAAAGGGTAAGTCTAGAATACTATGGGTAGCAAGCTGAAAAAAGTTTGGGACCATCTGCAGTTAGGGTGTTTTGCAATGAGAGCTTATTATGTCCTGCTTTAAAAAGTTTTTTATTCAAAACATAATAAAATTTTAATGGAATAAGAAGTTTAGATCTAAGGTACAACGTGTCTAGATGGAAAATCTTAGGTGCGTGTTAGGTTGAACTCTGAAAGAATGAGGAATTAACAAATTAGGATGTTGTGTGGTGTGAAAAGGCCGTAAATGAGAGAAAAACGAGAGAGTGCATTGAAATGGTTTGGTCTTATGGAAAAGGATGGATGATAGTCGGATGGTTAACAGCGGATGTTAAGTGGTGAGTGTGTTGGGAATCGAACCGGCTGGTAGAAACCGAAGATTAAAAGTGGACTTGACCGTAAATGGAATGCACCTGAGGAGAATTATTGCGATTTTTGTCAGTATGGCGAGAAGAAAGGTGCACTGAGATAGGTAGAAAAATGGTCGGGTTTTGTGAGAAGGTATCGGTTGTGGCTCTGTCCAGGGGCAAGAACCTCACATTTTGACAAGAATACCACAGGGAAAGTAACTAGTCGCAGAGTTCGGAAGAACACGCTCTAGAGTTATGAATTTTTTTCTGAAACTTAGCTGTCGAGTTCTCACTTAAGGAGTAATAAAAAAAATGAGTGGAGGAATTAAAGAGTGGGCTGTTATCTTGTTCGAACTATGCAGTACGTCATGTGTCTATAACTACTACTTTCTGATACTGGTGTATGCTAGCAAACTACCTCGCCAATACAGAAGGAGATACATAATAATAAGGGATAATGAATAGATACTCGATAATAAATTAATAATAATTTAATAAATAATAATAATAATAATAAATAATAATAATAAATAATAATAATAATAAAATAATAAAATCAATAATAATATAATAATAATAAAAACCAATATTAAATAAAATAATTAATAATCAAATAATAATAATAATGCAATAATTTAATAATAATTAATAATAATATATATATAAATAATAAATAATAAATAACATATAATAATATACTATACTATAATTTAGTATAATATATATATAGATCCTTTCGGAATTTCATCTAGGGTCAAGGACTGGATAAAGGATGATATTAATCTCTGATGCACAACCTCCCGAATTTATTATCATACTAATGCGTTTGAACAAAGCATAAACCTTTATCCGTTTTGCAAAGCATCATATCAAGCTAAGAAGAGAAGTAAGGATACATAATAATACATAATACAAAGGACACCCATAATAATCAATAATAATAATAATCATAAAAAATATAATAATAAATAATAAAATAAATAATACACTATATATATATATATCAATAATCACATAAGTAATAATAATATAAATATTATAATATAATAATACATAAAACGTAGTATAAAAAAGTTTTCTAAGCGATAGTTTTATCCAAGCTCGATATTGTCGCTATAAAAATAGGAAAGAAAAAGTAAATTTAATAAGTGGTGGTATTAGATATATATATTACGATAATCCACCAGTAGTGAGAGAGGAGGAGGCATGCGAGTGAACAGTTCATGAAAGGTATCTTTTTAAATAAGAAGTACATAGAGTGAGAAGAAACGATTTGACAGCTAAAAGAGGTTTCGAGAATATCACTGAAAGTAGGAGGGTTGATTCAGAAATCCCTAGACCACAACGTTTCAAGATTAGCTCTATAATTATTATCATCAGAGATGAGATTTGTATTTCGATACCCCAATCAAGGCCAGATGGACGATACCTATAAACATATAAAACTGGAGTACTGAACTGCTGGTGTGGTGTGAAATAAATCTAAAGGTGCATTAGAACGCCTAAATTCTTAGAAAAATGTTTCGTAATAGAAACGGTGCTGAGAATCTTTCAACGGGAAATGTCAAGATTATTAAGAGCAAAAAATTTTGAGCTGAACATTTACGAAGTTCATTAAAGTTGTGTAGAAGATTACGAGTAAATAGGTGAAGAAATTTAGTTATTACATTATGAAAACAAGTATAGTATAGTGTCAAAAGATTTATATATCTAAAAGTAATTGTTGAAAAATATCCAAAATAAGAGTAATTTGAAATATTATAGTAAACCAAAAAAATAATAAATAAATAAATAAAAATACGAATTGTGGGGGATAACATTTTTATATCGATTTAAAATTGAAACATAGAATACATTTGTATAGAATGCATTTGTTTAAACCTTTGTTATCTAGTTTTTTTTCATAATAATATGTTATTATATAATGTTTTTATGCTATATATATTGTATATAGCTTTGTTTATTAGACATCTTGTAAAGTACATTTTTTTGGCGCGCTTTCTTAAGGTTTGCGAGCTTTTTAAAATAGAGTCAGTTTCATGGAGGTTATTTCCCAGATCTCCAATACAACGAAACCTTGAAATATAGTATTATTTATTATAAAGAAATCTTATATTTTCGATTGTAACAAACATTTTTTATAAATTAAGATGTGATTTTAAGAATGTAAAAATTAAAAGTAGTATAGAACTCATATTTAATATATTTGTAACCAAGTTAATTAAGTTGTCTTACCTCACGTAGTAGGGCCTTGGTGGTTCCATTTTTTTTCTGTGAAAAACTAGCGAAATGATCAAGATCTTCGAAATGTAAAACGTTATTAAGAGGAAATTCTCGATATTCTTCTTCCATTTTGAGTAATTGTTTTATATCTTCTTTTCCTGCATCTTTAACAAAGTTACTGTGTTCAAGTGTTTCTAGTTTCTGTAAGTTATCGTCAATGATTTTCAGACTCTCAAGCATTTTACTCTTTTCATTGTTGAATAAAATTTTTCTACTAGAATACTTTTCTTTTAAATTTTTAATTCGATACACTATATCAACATTTCTGTCTTTTACTGATTGGACTTCTTCAATTAAACTTAGCAATACATAATTGATTGGAAAGTTCCATGGATGTTCCCTTTCAATATCTGATCGACACTTAGGACAATAGGGATTTGCTTCAAGTTGTTTTATGCATGGCGAACAAAACGTGTGTCCACACTCCAAAACTTGGGGAATAACTGAGGCTCTATTATATTCAAAAGAGCAAATTGGGCAAGTAAAAATGTAATCCATTTCAGCTTTTCTTCAGCTTAGAACGCCGCTAGAACAGAAGCAGTTTTGTTGCATAAAAGTTACGGAATTTACTTGGTATATTACACAAAAATGCAACCAAGAATTTCTTTATATAAAAAATTTCATTTGTTTTTAATAATTTCGAAATTTCCAAAAAATAAAAAGTTATTAATCTGAAATGAAATGGAAAGAAAAGCATTAATAATATATATATATATATATATATATATATATATATATATATATATATATATATATATATATATATATATATATATAACCAATTTATATATATATATATAATTATTGATTAGTGATGGGCCAATCTATATATATATATATATTATAATATTATATATATATATAATATCTATTATATAATTATATATATATTATTTATATATATATATAATATATATATATATATATATTATTATAATATATAACCAAGTATATATATATATATAGATTATTGATATCATAGACCTAAACTGAGAGTTTGCAGGGCCTTTTTCGATATGAAGAATAGAGGTATAGGTCTGAACACGGAATATAATCTATATGTATGTGTTAAGCTCGAAACAGGGTAAATTTCAAGTCTCTAGGATGTATATAGGGGTACCTCCCCCCAGAGCGTAGCTCAAATAATGGGTTACGTCCTTGTTGCGGGTTCTGAGCGATCGAAGATTAGTCCTAAAAGTGAGTTAGCGCCAGTGGACACCTGGCCGATCGCGCGAACTTATGTTTGTGATAGATTGTGAAAAAGATTGATTTCCCGTAGGGAATCTAATTTTTTTGAGCCACCTTTTTCAGCGTTTGACTCTCGTTCCTGCGACTTCGATTCCAGCTTCGGTTCCGACTCCCGGTTCCGACTCCGATCCGCCTCGGTTCCGCCTCGGTTCCGGTCGCGTTCTGGCATAACAGTATTGGGAGAGTTGCATGGACTCCGGTGGCACGGAGCCTGCGGGTGCGAGAGTTTAAATATACACAGCTCAATATAACTAACAACTGATTGGTGTCACTTTAAATAAATTATCAAGCCTGTACGAATCTCTGAATTATGAGGGTTATACGACCGTTATATGTGTCTTTAAGGACACCCATTAGGTGGTCCTGACCTGAGAAAAAAAGAGCACAAGAGTGTAAAACAGAGAACGGAGGCTATTTTTGAATGGGAAGAATAAAGAAGGTAAAGAATGGAGAAGGAGTCTGACTCAGAGGAGTAGAGTTGACAGCCGCACCGGTTGTGGCTCCGGTGCGGATCAGTGTATGAAATTTGTATAGATAATACAAAGATATGGGGCTCTAAAAAAAGGAAAAATAAGGATGTAGATCTCGACTATTGGGTGTTTGAGGCTCCCTATGGCGAATGTGGAATTGGTGTCACCAAGCCTCAGGATCGATTCGTGGTGCGCGCCTGCAAAGGCGGCATGCCAGTGCAATCCGCCGCGAAACCGGCGAGTGCGCGCGCTCCGCAGGCAACCCGCCGGCGCATCCGAACGCGAAACCGACGTGGGTTTTGGTGTTGTGCGCGCCCGCAGACGCGCTCACCGGCGGATCAGAAAAAAATTTACGTTTTACAACCAAACATACAGTAAATCAGTAAAATAGTAAATCAAACTGCCCTCTCCCTAGCCCTCCTCCTTCTGGTCCTTTTCCATGATCATTAATCTAGTTTGATCTATTGAATATCAATGTCATATTTTTTTATTAAAATTGCTATGTTTACATACCCTAAATCAGTTAAACAGTAATATCAAACAACCCTCACTCACTCCCCCTCTCCCCCACTCATTATCCCTACTTTCACCATCTATTGATCTATTGAATTCAAGTCATATTTTTATAAAATTGTTATGTTTTTACTGATTATAAAACAGTAAATCAGTAAATCAGTGATTCAAAGTATCCTCCCCCATCTCCTTCCCATCCATGATCTAATGTTCTATTGAGCAAGGGAAGCATTTATAACATAAGCACAAACCCTTTTTCTATTCATTAGTTGATTCAGGTATATCAATACTAAGAATGGACCGTTGGTAAATTTATGTTCTCGAGCGCTCCTCGCTACTAGTCTTGAGTACCTGGTCCTACGGGGTGCGGGAAAACCTTGATATTTATTACAACATTTTAAAATGATTACCTCTTTTCAAACAAAAGCCTTGTTAAAATCATATGGTGCT
>JABUQX010067945.1:0-2500 GCA_015478945.1 Trachelipus rathkii
ATAGAGTGGAAAAAGAAAATAGAACGCTAGTTGAAGCGGCTAGATCACTCATGTATTCAAAAGTAAAATTTCCACAGAAGTGTTGGGCAGAATTAATTAACACAGCAGCATATATAATAAATAGAACTGGAAAATCTACAGTTGATGGGAAAACGCCTTTTGAAATCTGGTATGATAGAAAGCCCAGAATCAAGCATCTACGTGTAATCGGAACAGCATGCAGTGGGTGGATTCCAGATCAGAAAAGAAGAAAGTTAGACCCAAAAGCAAAATCAGGTGTGTTAATTGGTTATGATGGAGATGAAAGCTACAGAATATATGATCAAGCAAATAATTTTGTGTTTAGATGCAGAGATGTAGTATTTGAAAAAGAAGAACTTTCAACTTCAATATCAGATGAGATAGAATCAGAAAAAGAAAATAAAAAGAAAGAATCAAATAGAAAAAATACAGAAATTGATAACAGTACATCTATAATTAGGTTAAACTCATCACATACAGAAATAGAATCTGATATAGAAACAGAATCTAATACAGAAACAGAATCTGATACAGAAATAGAATCTAATACAGAAATAGAATCTGATTCAGAAATAGAAGAACAAGATAGAATAGTAAGCACAAAACAATTAAGAGACAGATCAGTAATTAAAAAGCCATCAAGGTTTGATGACTACAGTACTTATCTATTATTAGAAGATATGGAAGAACCTGAAAATTATAAAGAAACTATGCAGAGTAAGCATAAGAAAAAATGGGTTAATTCAATGAAAAATGAAATGAAATCATTGAAAGAAAATCAAACCTGGGAACTAGTTGAATTACCACCAGGAAGAAAACCAATTGAAAACAAATGGATTTATAAAATTAAAATGAATCCAGATGGTACAGTTGACAAATATAAAGCAAGATTAGTTGCAAAAGGGTATAGTCAACATAAAGGAATTGACTATGAGCAAACATTCAGTCCAGTAGCAAATAAAAGTACTGTAAGGACTTTAATAAGTGTAGCAACTAAAGAAAATATGTCCTTAATACAATTTGATGTTTCAACAGCATTTCTTTATGGAAATTTATCAGAAGAAATATATATGAAACAACCCAAAGGTTTTGAAGATGGGACAGACAAAGTATGCAAATTAAAACGCAGTTTGTATGGGCTTAAGCAAGCACCAAGATGCTGGAATGAAAGACTTGGAAACTTTCTTTCAAAACTTAATTTTGGTAAAAGTACAGCTGATCCTTGTCTTTACATAAGAAATCAGAATGGACATAAAATCATACTTGCATTATATGTTGATGATGGACTAGTTGCATCAACAAGTCAAGCAGAATTGCAGAAATTTTTAGAAGAATTAAAAAAGGAATTCAAAATAACATATAAATCTGCAACATATTTTTTAGGAATTGAAATTGAATCAAGAAATGATGGTTCAAAGAAAATTAGTCAGTCATGTTATACTAAAAGAATACTAAAGGAATTTGGTATGGAAAATTGCAATGCAGTGTCAACACCCATTTTAAAGGATAATGTTACACATGACATTGAAGCCAGGGAGAGTTTCCCTTACAGATCAGCAATAGGAGCTCTTCTATATCTTGCAACAGCAACAAGACCAGATATTGCATTTGCTGTTAATTATCTTGCCAGAAGTGTAGAAAATCCATCAATAGAAGATGTTACAAAAGTTAAAAGAGTGTTCAGATACTTGAAGGGTACACAAGAGAAGGGTATTATTTATAAATGTGATTCTGAACAAGATCATCTGGAAGGGTACAGTGATGCAGATCATGCTGGGGACTTAAGAACAGGGCATTCAACAACTGGAATTGTTTGTTTATATGCTGGAGGAGCAATTTCATGGAGTAGTCAAAAGCAAAGTTCAGTTGCTATTTCAACAACAGAAGCTGAAATTATGGCAGCAAGTGAAGCAACAAAAGAAATTGTGTGGCTTCATCAACTATTGGAAGAAATTACAGAAGTCTTCAAGAAACCTACTCTTTGGATTGACAATGAAGCAGCTATTAAACTCAGTAAGAATCCAGAATTTCACAAAAGGACCAAGCATATAAAAGTACGCCATTTCTTCATTAGAGAAAAAGTTCAAAATGATGAAATAGAAGTACTCAAGATTAGCAGTGAGAATCAACTTGCAGATGGACTCACAAAGCCTCTACATCAACCAAGGTTAATGATGCTGAACGGAAAAATTGGAATGGACTAACCAACGTTGCAGAATAAACAATA
The DNA here is from genome assembly GCA_015478945.1 of Trachelipus rathkii. Lineage (NCBI taxonomy): Eukaryota > Metazoa > Arthropoda > Malacostraca > Isopoda > Trachelipodidae > Trachelipus > Trachelipus rathkii. The sequence goes on from JABUQX010067945.1 coordinate 2,249, forward strand.
AGGGAGAGTGTTGAATAATATTGTTTATTCTATGAAAAATTATATTATATATTTTGTTTTGGCTACTTTGCCAGTAGAAAGAATTCTGGCAACATGGCCATATTTTGCTAATGTTTCATAGTCTTGTTTATTATTGTTCAATATAGTAAGCGTGAATCTCGATGTGTAAACACGCATGTGTATTTTAGGGTTAGTTTCTAGTAAAATATCCATTTTATTCTAGTGTTTCATTATTCATATGTAGGTTGTTAC
>JABUQX010067945.1:12500-15000 GCA_015478945.1 Trachelipus rathkii
TATAAAGGTATTATAAAGGTATTATAAAGGTATTATTACATGATATAATGACAGTATTTTGCCCATACTTTCGAATTCCGTGTTTAAATTTTTAATATTTTAATCATGAAACACAAACTGGAAATGCATTTCGATTTATGGTTTAACCCCTGATATTTGCCCCCGCCCCCTTTAAGTAATTTTGGTCCTGTCATATGAAATTGAAACGTTATTCATTTTCCTTGAGCAAAATTGTAAGTTTAATTGAAGTTTCAAATATAGGTGAATTGAGTAATGAATGTATGTATGTATGTATGTATGTATGTAAGGTACAAGGTACAAAGGTATGTATGTATGTATGTATGTATGTATGTATGTATGTATGTATATGTATTTAAATTTATGTTCGTTGAGGAATTTTTTTGCTCAAGCATAATTTCCTTTCTCTTAAAGGTGAACAAAATGGTTTCAAAATTTTAAAGAAATATTATCTTAACAATCCCGAATTTTTTATCTTGTATTATGGTAAATATAATCAACAATTTTTCATTGACCTTTTAATGTTGTAAAATATTTATAAAAAAAAAAAATTACAAAACATTTTAATTTTTTAAAATATATATTTAATTTTTTTCATAAATAAATAAAAACTTACACAACTGATTCCAGTCAATATTGAAGTGAATATATAAAGTCAAGAAAATCTTTTAAAAAAAATAAAAAACGGAAAAAAAAACTCGAAAAAAAATCGAAAAAAAATAAATCTTTAAAATTATGCCCTAATTTCTTTAAGAATCTTGAAACTTTAATTTAGAATATTTTCAAGAATTTCCAAATTTTATTTTATTAAAATCAGATTTGAACTAATTACAAAAATAAACATACTGCAATATAAAAATTAAAATAATAAAATAATAATAATGATAATAATAATAATAATAATAATAATAATAAATTAATAATAATAATAATAATAATAATAATAATAATAATAATAATAATAATAATAATAATAATAATAATAATAATATAATAATAATAATAATAATAATAATAATAATAATTCAGGTAAGAAAATTTACATTGTATACAATATTTTACAACTACATTATAGCAATTAATTATAATAACAAAATAATTTCCCTAGTATCTGAAAAGGGTCTACTAATTGCAACACAGTGTCGTGTCCTTTGAGACCCGAAATATAATTAATAACAATAAGTATAAAAATGATAATAATAAACAATAACAATAATAATAATAATAATAATAATAATAATAATAATAATAATAATAATAATAATAATAATAATAATAATAATAATAATAATAATAATAATAATAATAATAACAATTACAATTACAATCATAATCATAATTATAATTATAATTACAATTACAATTACAATTATAACAATAATAATAATAATAATAATAATAATAATAATAATACTCCATACACGCACACACAAAAAGAAAAATGATAATAATAATAATAATAATAATAATAATAATAATAATAATAATAATAATAATAATAATAATAATAATAATAATAATAATAATAATAATAATAATAATGGTTTAGTAATAATATTAATAATAGCTGTTTAATAAATAAGGTTAAATAAATAATTAAGAGCTGATAATTAAATTGTAATAGATTATTAATAAAACAGATAAAATAGTAATATTTCACAATACTAAATACAACAGTAATAATAATAATAATAATAATAATAATAATAATAATAATAATAATAATAATAATTCAAAATTCAAAATAATAATAGAAATATTATTTAATAAGAATAATAATAAAAATAATTATAATAATAATAATTATAATTATTAATAGTAATAACAGACAATAATAATAATAATCATAATAATAATAATAATAATAATAATAATAATAATAATAATAATAATAATAATAATAATAATAATAATAATAATAATAATAATAATAATAATAATAATAATAATAATAATAATAATAATAATAATATTAGAGAGCAACCGACATATCTTTTATGAGTCCATCCAGAATAAAATAATAACAATAAAAATATCAATAATAATAAGTAAAAATAATGATAATAGCAATTACAACAAGAAACAAATTAAATATAGAAATAATAATAATAATAATAATATTACAATAATAAAATAATAATAATAATAATACACACACACACACACACACACAATAATCATATTAATAATAATAAAAAAAATAATACTTATAATAAACATATTAATAGTAATGCGAATATATACACACACACACACACACACACACACACACACACACACACACCTACACACACACACAAAAATACACACACAATAGTAATAATAATATTAATAAAAATAATAATAATAATAATAATAATAATAATAATAATAATAATAATAATAATAATAATAAGATAGTAATAATATTAGTACTTATTTATGCATCTGTTTTGAGTTTACTTGTAAATGGTAATATAGTAATAGTATTAGTACTTATTTA
>JABUQX010067946.1:10000-20000 GCA_015478945.1 Trachelipus rathkii
TTGGCAACCCTTCGAAGAAGGGTTGCGCCAAGCAACCGTTGTACGTATTGCCCCCTATTTTGGCGCCCCCTAATTTTTTTGGACAATTTGGGTTCAATTTTTGCCCACGGTAATTTTTGTCTTCCTTTAGGGCTTAGCCCGTTTTTCATGTCTTAACACTTGTTTGACCATGATATTTCGGCCTTGACCTTGTCCAGATACCATGGGTCATTTTTTTCCCACGGTATTTTTGGCTACCCTTTTGGTCCTTCCATGGGTCCAATTTTTGGCCAACGGTAATTTTGCCTACCCTTTGGTCTTCCATGGGTCAATTTTGGCCCACGGTAAATTTTGGCTACCCTTTGATCTTCGTGGTCAATTTTCGGCCCATCGGTAATTTTTGGCTAACCTTTAGGGGTTCCATGGGTCACTTTTGGCCCACCCTAATTTTCGACCAACCCTTTGGTCTTCCAATGGGTCAATTTTGGCCCACGCTAATTTTATTGGCCACTCGTGTCCCACCCGTCACATATTTCGTTCCTAACTTGAACGGATGTATGGATCTATCCTAACTTAGACACCTACACACACACACACACACACAACCACACACACACACACACACACACTTACACTTATACACACATTCATATGACACTTAAACACACATTCACTATGACACTTTACATTTAACGCATCAGACACTTAACATTTACACTTATAACGTACAAACACACGGACCAATCGCTTTGTCTTCGCTGGGTCAATTTTGACCCCGGTAATTTTTTGTCTTCCTTTGGGACTTAGCCCTTTTTTTGATGTCTTAACCCTGTTTGACCATGATATTTCGGGCTTGACCTTGCCATATACCATGGGTCAATTTTGACGCCACGTAACTTGAATGGCTTTGATGGTTCCCATCACCGTAAGAAGTACCTAGGGATGTTCTATTAGTGTTCTATGATTATTTCTATGAGTGCCAGGTGAGTGCCAGGCGAGTGCCAAGTGAGTGGCCAATGAGTGCCAATGAGTTCCAAGTGAGTGCCAAGTGCGTGCCAATGAGTGCCAAGTGAGTGCCACATAGTGGCCAAGTGAGTGCCACATAGTGGCAACTGAGTGCCACTTTTTTTCAAGCCTTTTCTAGCCTCGCCTGAGCCAGAATAGCCCTAATTGGGTGTCTACCCCTAGGTTATAAGGTATAAGGATTCGATTGGTGTATATTACAAGTTGCTAGGATGCTTCTACTATGATTTGTCTTTTTCTAACCTTATACAACACATACACTACGACCACTTATACACACAATTCCCTATGCACTTATACACCTTATGAACTTACATTAACCATATACACTTACACTCACAACCCACACCCAGATACACTTACACTTACACTCACACCCTCGATATTTTGATGCTCAAACTTTGATGCCTCATAACTTTGATGCCCCAGCAATAAATGCCTAGATTGATGCCTCAACATTTGAGGTTCATCCCACTTTTGGAGATCATCTTTGAATGACGTCATCTTTGATACCATCTATATTGAGATTCACTTGAATGAAATCACCCTTTGATGGCTCATCTCTACCCACATCATAGAACAGAGTTAATATTAATGTTCTTCCCCTAGTTCATAATTGGAACACCAGGGCGCCGCATGCGCCCTCGCAAAGACCAACCGGCGCCGCAGCGCCGCGTCCCCGCCCGCCGCGTACCCTCCGCGCGCCGCGAGCGCCCGCAGGCCGCAATATCTCCGCGTGCCCGCCCGCGGGTGCGCCCGCAGGCGCAATATTCCTGCGGGAATGAAAAAATATATATACTATAAGTCATTCATTTTTTCATTTCATACTTAAACATTTCAAAGAATTTCTTTTCAAAAATAATAATATGAGTCATTCATTTTTATTTCATACTTAAACATTTTTATTAAGAAACAATTTTTCGCGAACCTAAAATGTAAACTCCATTCAGACCTATTTAAATTTAACACAATATATTTATTAACATATTTTTTACTTAATACTTTTTAATTTATAAATTTTTAAAAATTGTATGTAAGAAAAAAAAATCCAGAGTGTCTGATAATATAATCATTTTATTTTACCCTACAATTGTACGAAATTTTATTAAAAACATTAACATTACATACTTAAAGCAGTAAATCAGTAAATCAATAGAGTTGTTACCTAACACCTAAGGGGGGTATAGCTATGCTTTTGTTTTTACTGCTTTACTGCTTTAACTCATGTTTTACTGCTTTAACTCATATGTTTTACTGCTTTAACTCATATGTTTTACTGCTTTAACTCATATATTTATTAACATTACATACCTTAAAGCAGTAAATCAGTAAATCAATAGAGGTGTGACCTAGCAACATAGGGCTTAGTATGCTTTTGTTTTACTGCTTTACTGCTTTAACTCATGTTTTACTGCTTTAACTCATATGTTTTACTGCTTTAACTCATATATTTATTAACATTACATACCTTAAAGCAGTAAATCAGTAAATCAATAGAGGTGTGACCTAACACCAAGGGGGGATTAGTATGCTTTTGTTTTACTGTTTTACTGCTTTAACTTTCTGCTTTACTGCTTTAACTTTCTGCTTTACTGCTTTAACTTTCTGCTTTACTGTTTTAACTTTCTGCTTTACTGTTTTAACTCATATATTTATTAACATTATGTTTTTTATTTTGTTTTAATACTTTTTATTTATTTTATTATTATTTTTATTTATTTTTATTATTATTTTTATTATTTTTTTATTATTTATTTTTATTATTTTTATTATTTTTATTATTTTATTTTTATTATTATACTTAGTGTTATTTACTTCATGCCTGTTTTTTATTTTGTTTTAATACTTTTTATTTATTTTATTATTATTTTTATTTATTTTTATTATTATTTTTATTATTTTTATTATTTTATTTTTATTATTTTTATTATTTTTATTATTTTATTTTTATTATTATACTTAGTGTTATTTACTTCATGCCTATTGTTATTATTATTTAGAACACACATTCACTATGACACTTATACATACATTCACTATGACACTTATACACACATTCACTATGCCACTTACATTTACCCATAGACACTTACATTTACACTTATACACACGCGGTCACACACACACACACACACACCAACACACACACACACACACACACACACACACACTTACACTTATTACACACATTCACTATGACACTCATACACACATTCACTATGACATTACATTTAGCATAGACACTTACATTTTTACACTTACACACACACACACACACACACACACACACACACTCACACACAGATTTACTTACACACGCAGATTTACTTACACTCACACACAGATTTACTTACACACGCAGATTTACTTACACATATAACGTATAATTTATTAAAACATTTTATGTTTTAATTAAACACGTACATTTATATTACTCATTCAAATATAACTAAAATTATTTCAAAGTTTCTTAAAACTTCTATAATAAATCAATCATTTTCTTTGAACAAAGAATTTATTATTAACTGTTAATACTTTTTGTTTATAAATTTTATAACTATCAAGTTTTAAATAACTTTTAACTAAAATTTTATGAAATTTTATTAAAAACATAAATTTTACGTACGCTTATAAGCAATAATCAGTAAGGTCAGCCCCTAGCACCCCTCTACACCAAGCTATGCTGCGTTATGTTCTATTGATTACTGCTAACGATTTTATTTTATTAAAATCTTTCTAAGTTCTTATTTAAAATAACAATTATTCACTTACATTTATATTATTGCTCGATGTTAACTAAAAATATTTCAAAGTTTTTTAAATAATTCGGATTTTCTTTATTATTATTATTATATTATTATTATTATTATTATTATTATTATTATTATTATTATCTATGTACATTGACAATCCATCACGAGAAAACACAACAACCCGCACTCCTTACAGATACGAAACTGACCTCTCTCTGTAAAATGTGTTGTAGGATAATCCTTTTTGTATCCCGGGGCGATTTAGACCTAATTCCAGGTCAAAATATATTTCAAACTGACCTTTTTCTGTAAAATGTGGTGCAATAACTACGTTAGGCCTAAATTTAGGCCTAAATTTAGGAATAAGCCTTTTTGTATCCCAGGCCGATTTAAGCCTAATACCAGGTCAAAAGGTATTCAGTATAAGACAATAATCGCCTTTTCTAGCCTCCCCTATTTTATAAATATATTTCAAACTGAAACATGCTGGATCGGTAAGATCCTTTAATCAGGTAAGAAGGAAATGTTTACCTTTCTTGTGAGTGGCCGGAGTAATCCTTATCTCTATATGACCTCGTATGTGATTGGTCGAGAATTATTTTATCGCTTTTTTGGTTTTACGTATGTAAAAACATGTTTTTTCATATCCTGAACCTTATCTGTGATTGGATGAAAATTATATTGGAGGATGCGTGTTTTAGATCCAAACTCATTTTAAAATCATACTCGTTTTGGCTCTTAAGCGGTGCACAAGTTCTCTGGTTTGTAATAAAAGTGTTCTATTTTCACTAAGTGTATATCATGAACCACCTTAACATGTATACCTCAATACAAGACATTATCCAGTGGGAAATCAAGATCCCAGGAAGTAGGGTTTCATTCTTATATAAAAGAAAACCCGATGGATTTGAATTTTTCAAGTGTGCTACCCAATCACCCTGTTATAATACCAAGCGTATTTTCGTGAGTCCAGATGAATTACTTTGTATATGTAATCACACTGAAGAGTGGCTTACAGAATACTTTAAACCAAGCTCAGCTTTAAACTGGACCGAAACAGTTATTAGCCTGTGCGAAGAAACCAGCGATAAGCAACTTACTCTAGCATTTTATAAACATCAAAACATAATCAGTTTGGAAGTTAGATTATGGGAGAGAAATAATGAAACAGGAGTATTTGAACCTACATCATTTGGATTCTACATTTCAGGCCTAGCTCAGATGAAATATATGTTAGAGGTACGTAAGCGCATGTTAATACAGCTGAAGAAGACATATGTGTTATCTAATTACGTAACCGTAATTCATTACATGTTATACCAAGAATACTACGCATTTAAGAAAACCCTGATCGATGATCCTACGGTTATCATCGACCGCTTCCTAAGTTCTATAGACGTACAGAAATTCATTTATCTACTTAGAAAACAATGGCAAGAAAGTATTTATGCAGGTGACCCAGAATGTAAATATACTATGATATCTGAGCGGGAACTTTTTACGTATGTGTTAACTGAAGGTATTACTGAGACACGAAACTATATCATCGATAATGATATAAATGATTGGCATATTTGCAAAGATTTAGAGAATTTTAATATAAAATAATCATAAACATTATGTGTAAAATGTATGTGGAAGTGTTATATATAATAATATTCCTGTATTATATTTAATGTTAACCTTATATAAAATCATTGTAAATATATTTAACACTCTTGTATATATTTAATGTTATTGTTTATAATATATATATTTATATATTTTATATATATAATATATATAATATATATATATATATATATATATATATATATATATATATATATATATATATATATATATATATATATAATCATTGATAATATATCCCTTTATATTAAAGTCATTGGTAAGTTAATGATTATTATTTCTAATTATATAGTAAAGTTTTTATTATCCTTATTTTTTACTTTCTTAAATAAATATTTAACATGTATGTAAAGAGTTTAAATAAACGAGCCCCAGGTTCAGGATATGAAAAAACATGTTTTTACATACGTAAAACCAAAAAAAGCGATAAAAATAATTCTCGACCAATCACATACGAGGTCATATAGAGATCAAGGATTACTCACGGCCACTCACAAGAAAAGGTAAACATTTCCATTCTTACCTGAATTAAAGGATCTTACCGATTCCAGCAATGTTTCAGCTTTGAAAACTATATCTTATACAATATAATCTTGATTCTCGCATCTCTTGTCTATACTCGGAATACCTTTTGCCTGGTATTTAGGCTTAAATCAGCCTGGGATCCAAAAAAGGCTTTATCCTAAATTCTAACGACTAAATTTACGGCCTACACGTAGTTATTTGCACACATTTTTTACAGAACACAGCGTCAGCTTTGAAACTATATTTTTGACCCTGGAATTAGGTTTCTAAAACGCCTCCGGGATACCAAAAGGATTTAATCTACAAACACCATTCTTTAGACAGAGAGAGGGCCCTCAGTTTCGTATCTGTTAAGGAGTGCGGGGTTGTTGTGTTTTTCTCGTGATGGATTGTCAATGTACATAGATAATAATAATATATAATAATAATAAATAATAATAAAGAAATCGAATTATTTTAAAACTTTGAAATATTTTTAGTTAACATCGAGCGAATAATATAAATGTAAGTGGATAATTGTTATTTTTATAAGAACTTAAAAAGATTTTAATAAAATAAATGTTATGTTAGCAGTAAGTCAATAGAGAACAAAACGTGGCATAGCCTGGTGTAGAGGGGTGCTAGGGGCTGACCTTACTTATTTATTGCTTTAAGCTACGTAAAATATATGTTTTTTATATAAAATTTCAATAAAATTTAGTAAAAAGTTATTTAACAACTTGATAGTTTTATAAATTTATAACAAAAGTATTATACAGTTTAATATATAATTTCTTTGTTCAAAGATAAGATTGATTTATTATAGAAGTTTTAAGAAACTTTGAAATAATTTTAGTTATATTTGAATGAATAATATAATGTACGTGTTTAATTAAAACATAAATGTTTAATAAATTTTATACGTTATATGTGTAGTAAATCTGCGTGTGTTAGTAAATCCTGTGTGTGAAGTGTAAAGTAAATCTGCGTGTGTAAGTAAATCTGTGTGTGAGTGTGGTGTGTGGTGTGTGCGTGGTGTGTGTGTGTGGTTGTGGTGGTATAAAAGTGTAATGTAAGTGTCTATGGCTAAATGTAAGTGTCATAGTGAATGTGTGTAAATAAGGTGGTCATGTGAATGTGTGTATAAGTGTAAGTGTGTGTGTGTGTGTGTGTGTGTGTGTGTGTGTGTGGTGTGTGTGACCGCGTGTGTATAAGTGTAATGTAAGTGTCTATGGGTAAATGGTAAGTGGCATAGTGAATGTGTGTATAAGTGTCATTAAGTGAATGTAGTACAAGTGTCATATGTTGAATGTGGTGTTCTAAAATAATAATAACAATTAGGCATGAAGTAAATAACACTAAGTAATAATATAAAAATAATAAAAATAATAATAAAATAATAAAAATAAAATATAAAATAATAAAATAATAATAAAAATAATAAAATAATAATAAATAAATAAAAGTATTAAAACAAATAAAAAACATAATGTTACTAATAACACTAAGTTAATATAAAAAATAAAATATAAAATAAATAAAAATAATAAATAAAATTAATAAAAATAATAAAAATAATAATAAAATAAATAAAAATAATAATAAAAAATAAATAAAAAAGAATAAAAAGAATAAAAAACATAATGTTAATAAATATATGAGTTAAAGCAGTAAAGCAGAAAGTTAAAACAGTAAAGCAGAAAGTTAAAGCAAAGTAAAGCAGAAAGTTAAAGCAGTAAAGCAGAAAGTTAAAACAGTAAAACATAAGTTAAAGCAGTACTTCATCCCCCTTCGGTGTTAGGTCACACCTCTATTTGATTTACTGATTTACTGCTTTTAGGTATGTAATGTTAATAATATATGAGTTAAAGCAGTAAAACATATGAGTTATAAGCAGTAAAACATGAGTTAAAGCAGTAAAGCAGTAAAACAATAAATCAATAGCTCAATGTTGCTAAGCAACAGCTCTATTGATTTACTGATTTACTGCTTTAAAGGTTATGTCATGTTAATAAATAAATATATGAGTTAAAGCAGTAAAACCTATGAGTTAAAGCAGTAAAAGGCATGAGTTAAAGCAGTAAAAGCCAGTAAACAAAGCATACTAATACCAGGAGGGTAGGTTGGGTGACTTGATTTACTGATTTACTGCTTTAAGGTATGTAATGCTAATGTTTTTTTTAATAAATATTTCGTACAAATTGTAGTAAAATAAAATGATTAAATATATCAGACACTCTGGATTTTTTTCTTCTTACATAACATTTTTTAAAAATTTATAAATTAAAAAGTATTAACGTAAAATAATGTTAATAAATATATGTGTTAAAATAATAGGCCTGTAATGAGTTACAGTTTTAGGTTCGCGAAAATGTTTTTAATAAAATGTTTAAGTATGAAATAAAATGAATGACTCATAGTATATTTGAAAAGAAATTCTTTGAAATGTTTAAGTATGAAATAAAAATGAAATGACTTATAGTATATATATTTTTTCATTCCCGCAGGAATATTGCGCCTGCGGGCGCCAACACGCCGGTTCGGGCGGGAACGCGGAAAATATTGCGCCTGTCGGGCCGCAACGCGGCGGCGGAGAACGCGGCGGGCGGCGGGAACGCGGCGGGTCGGGGGCGCGGGTGCGGGGCTGGTTGTCTTTGCGCGGAGGGCGCATGCGGCGCCCTGGTGTTCCAATTATGAACTAGGGGAAGACATTAATATTAACTCTGTTCTATGATGTGGCGTAGAGATGAGCCATCAAAGGTGATTTCATCAAAGATGAATCATCAATATAGATGGTATCAAAGATGACGTCATCAAAGATGAGTCATCAAAGATGAACATTCAAATTGAGGCATCAATGCTGAGGCATTTATGCTGGGGCATCAAATTTGAGGCATCAAAGTTGAGGCAATAAAATATCGAGTGTGTGAGTGTAAGTGTAAAGTGTATCTGTGTGTGGGTGTGAGTGTTAAGTGTATATGGTTTAATGTAAGTGTCATAGTGTGTATAGTGTCATAGTGAATGTGTGTCATATAGTTGTCCCGTAGTGTATGTGGATGTTTATAAGTGTTAGAAAAAAGACTAACGTCATAGTAAGGAAGCATCCTAGTACTTGTAATATAAACCAAAACCTATTCCTCATACTTATAAACCAGGGGTGACACCCATATTAGGGCTATTCTACGCTCGGGGGAGGCTAGAAAAAGGCTTGAAAAAAGTGGCACTATTCAGTTGGCACTATGTGGCACTCCCTTGAGGCACTATGTGGCACTCACTTGGCACTCATTGGCACTCACTTGGCACTCATTGGCACTCATTGGCACTCACTTGGCACTCGCCTGGCACTCACCTGGCACTCATAGAATAATCATAGAACAATGTTGGGACTTCCCTGGTAATTGTTTTACGGTGATTGGGAACCATCAAAGCCGTCAAGTTAGCGTGGGTCAAAATTTGACCCATGGTATATGGCAGGTCAAGGCTGAAATATCATGGTCAAACAAAGTTAAGACATCAAAAAGGGCTAAGTCCCTAAAGGAAGGACAAAAAATTACCGTGGGTCAAAATTGACCATGAGACCAAAGGATTGGGGTCGTGTGTTTGTACGTGTGTATAAGTGTAAATGTAAGTGTCTATGGTTAAATGTAAGTGTCATAGTGAATGTGTGTATAAGTGTCATAGTGAATGTGTGTATAAGTGTAAGTGTGTGTGTGTGTGTGTGTGTGTGTGTGTGTGTGTGTGTGTGTGTGTGGTGTGTGTGTGTGGTAGGTGTTCAAGTTAGGATAGATCCATACATGCGTTCAAGTTAGGAACGAAATATGTGACGGGTGGGACACGAGTGGCCAAAAAATTGGCGTGGGCCAAAAATGACCCATGGTATATGGCAAGGTCAAGGCCGAAAATTAGGGTGGGCCAAAAGTGACCCATGGAAGACCAAAGGGTAGCCAAAAATTACCGTGGGCCAAAATTGACCCATGGAAGACCAAAGGGTAGCCAAAAATTACCGTGGGCCAAAATTGACCCATGGAAGACCAAAGGGTAGCCAAAAATTACCGTGGGCCAAAATTGACCCATGGAAGACCAAAGGGTAGCCAAAAATTACCGTGGGC
>JABUQX010067946.1:25000-32787 GCA_015478945.1 Trachelipus rathkii
TTCTGTGCTGAGATCTCGATGATTTGACAGTAAAGCAAGACCTGCATGTAATGCCATCCTCTCCAACACTATTCCGTAAATACGTTTTCAGACGCCTTAATGTCGAAAAGGTTCTTTCTACTGTTGCGGTGGATACAGGCAATACTGCTAAGATATTCAGGAAAGTAGCAATGTTAGGAAACCTCTTCTTGTCACACTTAGCCAAAGCACCAATCGCAGTTTTTGGTTTTTCATTTTCTAGCAGCCATTTACGCTGCCAGAACATTACTATCATTTAGTGTATCCTCGTGAGGGTCTGGAAGGTCGTCTTTATAAAAGAGGATGCTTTTTTCAATATGCTTATAAGGTACATTGCACTATACTGAAGTGAAATGATAATGGTTTCATACGAGAGAAATTGATCAGTCAACGAAAAAATCAGATCATCAATAAACGGAATAAAACTGAGATGCGGTAATATGATTCGGGATCTGATGTAGGCACATTACAGCGATGTTTCTGGAACTTCGTAGTTCTTGGATTTGTTATTTCAATACCTAAGCTGTCGCATACATTTTTAGCTTGTGTGAATATGGTTTTAAACTCTGTGTCTGCATTTTGTCTATCTTTTTCGAGAAGTTGAATAATGTCTTTCACTAAGTTTATTGCACGGACAATGTCCAAATGGACGCTTTGTAACTGTTTTGACAAGGTGTAGGTTATTCCAAGAAATTTACTTAAAACGAAAAATGTTATTATAAAATTCAAATTACTGATTGAATTTAACAACGAAGTAGCTTCTGTGATAATTTCACCAGGCCATTCTTTTATTTCTTCCAATGACGCAAGTATTGGCTCAAGGGTCTCTTTAAAAAGAAAAACCGCTTCATGCCGTTCACACCATCTGGTCTCGCACATCTATTTGCTCCTCTTGTTATTTTGGTTACTAGAAAACTCTTTTATTTTATCTTCCAGAATTTTGTGAGCTTCGGACTCGATCGAAAAAAGTGCATATTTCAGAGATGAATCCTAAGACGTTTCGAATTGCCTGAATTTTAGAAGAGTCTGAGAAACATAGATTTAAACAATATGCTACACATTGTGTGTATAGAGCTTTAAATAATAAGGGCAAGATCCAATTTTGGGCTCGGGCTGAGCCCCATTTTCAGTCCCACCTAAAAATGGACATAAAATTCGGAATTTTCAGCCTATTTTTGAAGAATGTGTAACAAAATGTAGCTTTTTTTTTTGCCCTCTAAAACGTTGTTTTCCGGTCTTTTTCTTTTCGATCTGTAGTCATTCTTTCAAATTTCATTTTCAAAACCATGTTTTTGACATTCTTCGTATCAACTTCCAGAATTTTTCCGAAATGACTTCAAACTCGAAATTTGCATAGATAGGTCCATTACCTAAAATAGTACAGAAGTACCTTTTCGATATTTTGAGTTTTGTGCTCAGCGTTGTCCAATTTCCAAACCCACTTTTTTTTTGGATTTTGAAAGGAAAAATTGCGATAATTTTTTTTCTATTCAAGCGAAGTAGATGAAATTTTCAGGGCATATGTAGTCGGGCAAGATGCATCTTTTTTAACTTAGATAATGTTTTTGTTTACTCAAAAGAAAATTTTTAAAAAAAAAATTTAAAATTTTTTTTTTTGAAAATTTTCCAAAACAAATCCAAAACTAATGCATATACAAAGAAATAATCTAATTAAAAAATGTGCATCTCCTCCGACTACATAGGCCCTGAAAATTTCATCCACTTTCGCCTGAAAGAAAAAAAAAAATTACGCAATTTTTCATTTAAATAAAAAGTGGTTTAGAAATTGGACAACGCTGAGCAACAAAACTCAAAAATCGAAAAGGTACTTCTGTACTATTTTAGTAAGATGGACTATTATGCATATTTCAAGTTTTGAAGTCATTTCGGGAAAAATTTAGAAGTTGATACGAAAGAATGTCAAAAAAGGGGTTTTGAAAAATTGAAAACTTTGAAAGAATGACTACAGACAGAAAAACACCGGAAAACAACGTTTTAGAGGGCAAAAAAAGCTACCTTTTGGTGTTTATATAGTCAAAAATCGGCAAAAAATTCCGAATTTTATGTCCATTTTTAGGTGCGGGTTGAAAATGGGGATCAGTCCGACCCAAAATTGGATCCGCGCAATAACGATTGCACTCCCTAGGAATTCGCGCCTCTCATGGAAGAGGCTCCATCATAATCCTTGGCCTCTTAAATTTTCCGAGTTTAAACCGAAAAGATTAGCCGAGTCTCTCCAAAATTACATTTGCCAATGCTTCCCTGAGATATCATAAAACGGAACAAATGATAAAAAATCCATCTCTCTTAAAGTAAAAGGAGTATCACCTCCATCACCTCCAATCGCGTACCTTACACAAAGTGAAAACTGTTCTGGTTGGGAAATATCCGGTTTCATCACAAATGCCTGAAAATGTTTTTTTTTAACTTCTTCCATCTATTTTCCTTGTATAAGCTGACTGAAATGACTGTATTATTTCATTCTGTATCATCGGACTCGTATACAATGAATTTTTGGACGATAGAAGTAAAGTTGGTTCTTCAAACCTGGTCAATACTATTCGCTCAAAACTAAAAGGCTTCTAAGATTTCCGTTCATTTCAGCTGGAGTCGATAATTCATTACGCCATAATGTCCACTTGAGCCCTTAAAGCAAAGACCTTGTTGACCCACATAAACGTTAGTTCAATTATTGGTAAGTTTTTCTCTATTTTCCTCCACATTTTTTATTTTGAGTGTCCAGTTGCTTGTCTATGCTTTCGATTTTTTCTGAATAAGAGCTCAATATTATCTTATATATATATAATATATATATATATATATATATATAATAAATATGATATATATATTATATATATAATTATATATAATAATATATATATAATATATATATATATATAGATAATATATGTTTGAGTTTGGTTTTCCTGCTAAGAAATTTTCACTGTCGAAAATTTCGGGGGGGCTGCAGCCCCCTCTACGCCCCCCTGGCTACGCTCCCTGAATGAAAATGCAATATTTTAACCTTAGCAATCAGGATCCAGATCCAGGATCGTATCCCTAGCAGGTGAAAATACATTAGGGGTATTTACTAAATACAAATTTGATTGCAGGTTAATAAAATTATTGCATTTCATTATACAAAATAACCCCCGGTTATGGTATTATAATTCACCATGCGCGGTACCCTGTTTGGCCCCTACGTTCGAGTGCGAGCGGGAGGAACCTTAGTAATGCTCTTCTTGGACAGTAAAGTATTATCGGTTTCTCTTTTGTCCTCGTCGTAGCGTAGTGGTCACACACATGCACGCGTCATTCTGCAAGGGTCCAGGAATCGTATCTATGCATGGTTGAAAATACATAAGGGGGTAATTTACAATACAAAATTTTGATTGCAAGGTTAAAATTATTGCATTTCATTATACATAAAAACCCCGGTTTATGGTTTAATATCACCATGCGCGGTACCCCTGTTTGGCCCTACTGTTCGAGTGCGAGCGGGGAACCGTAGTTCATGCTCTTCTGGACAAGTAGAAGTATTATCGGTTTCTCTTTCTCGTCGTAGCGTAGTGGTCCCAAACAATGCACGCTCATCTGCCAGGGTCCAGGATCGTATCCTAGCAAATGGTGAAAATAAACATAAGGGGGTAATTACAATTAACATTTGATTGCAGGTTAAATTATTGCTTTCATTACATAATAACACGATAGTATTATATCCCAGCGCGGGTCATCATTTGGCCCTATCGTTCGGTGCGGCGGGAGACCGTTATATTGTACTGGATAAAGTATATTTCTTCTCATAATGTTATCTGGCGTAGGGTCCCAGCCGCTCAAATACTGCCGGACCAGGATCTAGAGAAGTATAAGCTGGTGAAAATGACATTGGGGTATTAACAATTACAAATTTGATGCAAGGTAAAACTTATGCATTTCCATTATACAATAATACCCCCGGTTTTATGTAATTATTATTCACCATGCGCGGTACCCTGTTTGGCCTCTACGTTCGAGTGCGAGCGGGAGGACCGTAGTAATGCTCTTCTTGGACAGTAGAAGTATTATCGTTCTCTTCTGTCTCGTCGTAACGTAGTGGTCAAGCACATGCACGCTCATCTGCAAGGGTCCAAGGATCGTATCCAGCAATGTGAAAATAATTAGGGGGTATTACAATTACAAATTGATTGCAAGTTAAATTATTGCACTTTCATTATATATAATATATATAAATATATATATATATATATATATATATTATATATATTATATATAAATATATATATATATATATATATATTATATATATATATATATTATAATGTAGAGGTGACTCTCACTCGGGCTGCTTGGGCTTAGCCCGAGTTATCATTATAGAAACGATCGATTATCTGCAAATTTCATAATGTTAAGATAAAATTCTCTTATTTTTGGGTAAAATTGGCGAAATGAAACAAAATGTTACATAATACATATTAAAAATTATTTAAAATGTAATCAAAAAGTGTAAGAATCATCGCCATTGATATAATGCTTTTTTTCAATGAATTGAAAAATGTGACACCCCGGGCTTTCCCAAAAAGGCGGAGTAGAAAACTTTGAGACAGTATACACACATTATTGAATATAATTTTTTTACAAGATTTTTTTTCCATAGGAATCTAATAAAACACTCTTTTTATATATATAAAAAAATTAAAATAAACTTTTATTTGTTCTTAATTTACATTTTGGATAAAGAAAAAATAATAAAAAAAATATTTAATTTCTATAATTCTAATACTTGAATTTCCTTTGGTATCTCTTACTTACATAATAAATAATAATTTTATGAGAAACAATATTTAATAAAATAAATAAAAATAATAATGAGATTAATAAAATACGCATACTAAAATAACAAAATAAATAATAATATAATAATAATATATCTAATGAATATTTTGTTATATATATATATATATATATATATATATATATATATATATATAATAATAAAATATATATATATAATATATATATATTATATAATATAAATAAATAATATATTACAATATATATATAACTAAGTATTATATATATTATAATAGTATTATAAAGATACTATATATAATAAGATATATATATATATATATATATTATTATCTATATACATATATAAATATTATTATATATATATATAATTATAATATATACTATGAGTAGTATATAATAGCATATGACAATTATTTATATGGGGAGGCACAAATATATATAGGGCAATTAGGCCGGCAGCTTGAAGTTATAGGCACACACACGATATCTCAAAAGCAAGCACGCACCGAACCTTCATAACAAATATGCAGATATATTCTCACGGTTTTAATCAACCATTATATATAAATGAGACCTATTATAGGACTCCTATGAAGCATTTAAACATAATTATTCTGTAGTGTAAAAAAAAATGAACAGTTGATCTAGAAACTTCAATATACGTTGATAGCATGTGCATTGTATATAACAACTCGCCCACGCCACGGGTCCAAGCATAGAGTGAGAGGCGTCTGTAAGAACTGCGCGGGTTACTGTATAACCTAGCAGCCAAGGTCACATGATCTGTGTCGACCGGAGCATATAGATGTGCGTTATTTCTATTATCTATTTGTGCATACTTGGAGCTGTATAGGCTAATAAAGAGTTTTAAGGCGTCAGTTAGAGACGCGCGGTGATTCGACTATGTTATATGGTCTCAGTACCGTTTTAGGTTAATTACACACACCGACAAAAGAGGGGCGGAGCCACTCTCTATATTATGTGTGTGCTTTTTGGTTCCGAGATTATGTCGTAAATGAGATCAGAGTATGGAGCATGCGCTGAGAGATCACACACGTCTTACTATGTCACAACTGGAGTATATTCGACGGAGATCAGTCCAACCCTAATTTATCGATTTAATGATCGACTTCTACATGCTCATAGAGGATCTGGCATTTAGCACTGAATAGAGTCGAAAAGGGAGAGAGAGACAGTACAATATTAATCATTGACGACTATATATTCCGTAAATTAGGTATTGAGATCTTCTTACTTCCGCCCACGTTCTGATATTTGAAGGAGCAGAGTTATATTAAGCTTTAAACTTGAATATAATCTATATATATTGATAAACCTGATCACCAGGCAGTTTTTGGTTGACCATAAGGTCACCCTAAGGGGGGGGTCGCCCCCGAGAGCGAAGGTGAAATTATAACGCTACGCCCTTGTGTGTGTGTGTAGGTAGTAAAGATTGGCTTAATGATTTCCAATCGGAGCCGGTGAGTCACAGCGAGTTTTAGAAGACCGGTAAGGTCCACCCCTAGGGTGCTGCACCTAGCGCCAAGGTCAAATTCGCCTGAAGCCTGTTTAGGCTTAACGTATCGGAATGAAATTTGGATGTGAGCTATAAGATGACGTAATCTCGTCGGAGGCGAGATTACGTTCCTCTGCGTCCCCCTCGTAGAGGGGAGGTCTGCCACCCGTAAAAATTAAAAATGTATCGTAGAAGCTGAAACTTTGGAGAAAGGTTGAAGGGCGGAGTCGGAGAACGGAGGACGGAGTTGGAGTTGGATTCGGAGACGGAGTCGAAGTTGATTCGGTTTCGGCGTCCAGGGACCCTGCCGGAGGAGGGTCCTTCCTGAAAAAAGAAGAAGGAAGAAATGCAATGACCCTATATATATTCTTATGTATTATTATTTAACAATGTATACAGAATGACATGCCATATGAACGGGAGAGGAGCCACGAGGAAAGGAGGAAGGACGGAATGAAGAGATTGGGAGAGAGTAGAGAGAGGAGAGGATGTAGTGATAATCCTGACGCGAGGTATCAGGTAGAAGCACCGGTGCTCGAGACAGCGCGCGGCGACGAAAGAAGAGCGGCATATATATTAATTCGAGCAAAGGTTAGCATAAGAGCTGCACGCAGTATACAGTCGTCTATCTATTCGAGTCGTCGCTATATTGATTGCTCATGCAAAGATAACCTTTTATTCTAACGTTGAAGACTAAACATAGTAGAGGGGGTTACATGAGTACATTCTAGAAAATCTGATACTGTGCGAGTGATTATAAACGTTAACTAATATAATTTTTTCTAAGTTGAAGCATAATACTTTGTGTTACTGTTTTTTATAAGTTTTTATTTTACATTTATACTTTGTGTTTAACTTTATTTTTATTTTTTTTTTTTTTTTTTTTTTTTTTTTTTTTTTTTTTTTTTTATTTTTTTTTTTTTTTTTTTATTTTTTGGAAAGTAATATTTAAATTTATTTTTTATTTAATTTTTTTTTTTTTTAAACTTTCTAATTTTTTTTAATTTTCGAACTTTATTTTTTATATAAGTTTTTTTATTTTAGATTTATACTCTGTGTTTAATTTTTATATTAGTTTTATTTTGCATTTATACATTGTGTTTATTTGTTTTAATTTTTTTCTTTTATTTTTTATTTTTTATTTTTTATTTTTATTTCTTTAAAACTTTTTGTTTTGTTAAAATTTTTTTATACTTTTCATGTTTATAACGTAAAAATTTACGTTTTTACATACCCTAAATCAGTAAATCCAGTAAATCAAATCACCCCACCCCACCTTCCTCCATTCTGTGACCTCTAATTATCTATTGATCTAATGAATTCAAGTCAAACATTTTCGAGTGTCCTTTTTGAAAGTAAACATAACATAAATCAAGTTCCTTTATACAAAGAAGCATATATAAGACTGCTGTTATCGTAATCTATAAGTACGCGCGGCATA
>JABUQX010067948.1:0-12500 GCA_015478945.1 Trachelipus rathkii
AGAGTCAGATACAACGTAGATACCATTTGCAAATTCTACAATATATGTAATATATATATATATATATATATATATATATATATATATATATATATAACTAGCAATATATAATATATACTTTATATAACCTTATATATATATATATATATATATATATATATCTGCTGCTATATATATAGGACCTGTTATGTTTTACGACTCCATCTCTGTTCTTTTTGATTTTTTGTTTTTTTATATATTTCTGAGTATATGATCCTCTAACAGTCAATTTAAGGGTGACGGACATGATTCAAAAATATATAGGACCAGTTACGTTTTACGACTCCATCACTATTTTCAAAATTACTTTTTAACTAAAGGAATACCCAGGGTAAACCCCCAAAGATGGCAGGAGTCAGGGTCTCTCGGCCTTCCGGGGAACGACAGGTAGGACTATTTCCCCCTTTGGGAGGGTCTCTGGAACCCCGCTCTTGGTATTTGGGTGTCGCTTGGGTTCCCCTCCGCCCCCTCCGGGGTATGAAAACGGTCCCCCTCTGTCCCCGTCGGCTCGAGCCCCTAATTTTTATTCATTTTTATTTTTTTATTTTTATTATTATTTTTGTTTTATTTTTGTAATAAGCTTTACACGCTGATTCCAAATATGTAGTGGTTTTCTGTAAGTGTCGTACTTTTCGAGATATTTCATTTATGAAAAATATTTTTATTTTTATTTTATTTTGTAATAAGCTTTATACACGCTGATTTCAAATATGTAGTTGGTTTTTGTGGTGTATCGTACTTTAAGAGATATTTCATTTTTAAAAAATTTTATTGATATAAATATGGATTTTAAATAATTATTTAAATTCTTTCAAAACTTTTGGTATCACATGCCCATCACCACTACTTAAATTAATTATTTGGTATCATATACTAGCAATATGTTAAAAAATCAAAACTGACGGGTCTTAAAACATAACAGGGCCTATATATATATATATATATATATATATATACTCTTTATATAAATATATATATATATATATATATATATATACTATTAACAACTAACATATATATATATATATATATATATATATATATATATATATATATATATATATATATACTATGCTGAAACTGGATACTGTATGAAGGTATGAAACCGATATCTCGGCAGTACAATATAGAAAAACAAAAAATATTTGTTGTTTTGCAAACAAGAATTAGAAGGGATTTGATATATTTTCTAAGAAAGAGAGAAGAGAGAATTTTTAGGGAAGCTGATTCATATTTATAATTTTTTTATTTTCTATTTCCTAATAGTTTCTCGATGAAATAACTAAGTTCAATGTACACATTTTCCAAATAAGGCCTACAGTTTTAATTTTTAATTTTAAAGTTAAAAAAAGGAGACTAAAATTAAGATTCTTGGGGTAGGGAAGCCATGAGCTTTCGTCCAATATTACGAAAGGACCTTTCAAATGGGATTGTATCTATTTGTTGTAGATATATATATATATATATATATATAGATATATATATATATATATATATATATATATATATATATATATATATATATATATATATATATATAATAAATCTAATATCAACCACATTGTATGTGTAACATATATATCTTCTTATATATATATATATATATATATATATATATATATATATTAGACTGATGCAAAAAAGTCGACCATTCTGAAATCTTCAGGACACCCTCTAAATATGTTTATTGTCTTAAAAAAACATTCTGTGCAAATTCACCTCAATTGAATAACTTTTAAAGGTTGCTACCCGCCATTAGAACATTTAAAGGAATCGTTAGAATGTACGATCGTTTTACAAATTGTACACATAAACCTAATATAGTATTTATAAATTGTTTTTCAAAAGCTAAAATATTCAAAGCAATAGCAATAGCAAAAACAACTGAAAAGTTACAGATTACTATATACATTTCGTGGAAATTGGTAATTGCCAACACTTTACAGTTCTACTTAATAAACGAAATAGCAACCCTTACAGTTTTATGAGTTACGTCTTGATTGTGACGCAGTATCGTAGATATTAGTACCTTCGTCGCTGTGACTATGTGTAGTAAGTGCATCTGTTTTAAATATGGAAAGGCGTACACGTCGTACAACGGATATTTGGCTTATTTCACATACTATAGAATATCTGAAAGAGACTCAGCTCCCATCAAAGCGGGAAACAATGGCATTGTTTATGAACAACAAATTGAACAAAAAACATCAGGTGAAAATAGCCGCTCTGTCTACTGCCGTAGACGTAATGACAGTGTGGGAAAAAGCAGGCATCCCAACAATGTTGAAATGCCATGTCGTCGAAAAAATAAAGAAACTTTACAATGAATGGGGAAAATTAAAAAACTTACAATGAATGGGAAAATTAAAAAACAGAAATAATAATAAGAAGCAGTCATGTGGTCTGGTTCAGAAACAAGAGAGATGGAAAAACGACTTAGATAATCTGTTTGATATTGCGCATGCAAATGCTCTTGACATGATACAGATAGACGAAGATTGTGCGTATTTGATGCTCCAACGGGAAAAAAGACAAGGCAAAATGGTTGGAGTGGATAAAACGTTATTACAGAAAGAAAAGATTGCCAGAGAGAGGGAGTCATTGCTTGTTACAAAGAGAAAGAGGGAAGCAGCAACGTTTGATGTAGTTGCGTTGTCAAGTTCAAGCACATCAGGGTCGAATAACAATAGTTCATCATCAGATGAAGAAATCAGTCATCATCGTCGAGAGGAACGAAATCAAAGCCAAAACGAGTGAAACTTATGGACACATCCATGCTTGCAGCTCTTGATGCTACCAAAATAAGTGACAGATCTGCTTCACAAATCTTGATCCCAGCAGTAGAAGCTCTTGGTCACAACTGTGAAAAATATAGCATCAGCTATTCATCAGTAAGACGAGCAAGACAACAAAACAGAAAGAAAATGGCAGAAAACTTGCTGAAGGATTTCAAAACTTTGTCCTCTGCAAATACATTGGGATGGCAAATTAATGGAAGATATTACCGGTCATGAAAATATCGAACGACTGCCAGTCCTAATTTCTGGACTAGGTGTCGATAAGCTTTTGGCATTCCGAAGCTTACCCGTGGAACAGGTAAAAATATTGCAGATGCTGTATATCAATTAGTATTGCAATGGGATATATCTAAGCAAGTCAAGTGCATGTCCTCTGACACCACTCCATCCAACACAGATAGCAGAATTGGTGCCTGTATGTTACTAGGCAAAGAATGGGAAATACACACATGCTCTGGCTAGCTTGTCGCCATCACATTTTAGAATTAACATTGGAAGCAGCTGTTTCTGTCTCTTTGCCTGCTTCCTCTGGACCTGACATTAATTACTCTTTTTAAGAGATTAAAATCGGCGTGGGTAAAAATTGATGCGACAAAGTACCAAACAGCCGCAGAGAACCCTGTCACCAAAGAGAAAATAACAGAAGCTGGTGATATCGTTACATTTGTTGAAGCGCATCTTCAGAAACACCACCCTCGTAATGATTACGAGGAATTTTTCGAGCTGACATTGATTTTCCTTGGTAACACTCCGACATCAGGAAGCAGATTTAAAGTCCCGGGAGCATATCATAGGGCACATTGGATGTCTAAGGCAATTTACTGTATTAAAATATGGATGTTTAAGAACCAGTTTAAGCTGACTCCAAGAGAAGAAAGAGGACTGCGTGATATTTCCTGTTTTTTTAACAACAATATATATTAGATCGTGGTTCATGGCATCCATAGCCATCAGTGCTCCACGTTCAGATTTGGATCTTCTACAAAGGCTGCAAAAGTACAAGGAAAAAGATGATACCATTGCAAGTGCTGCTCTTAATAAAGTTTTGAGGCATTTGTGGTACCTCTCTGAGGAACTTGTTGCTCTTGCATATTTTGATTCAGAGGTTTTGCTTAAAGAGCAAAAAACAAAAATGAGGGCATGCTCTAAAAAACAAGGGGATTCAGACCAGGAAAAAGAGCAACCATAAATCCTGAATCAGTATCCAAAAAACAATTGCAGGATTCGTTACAGCTAACACAAAACGATTCTTTGACATACTATCATTGCCTCACACATTTCACAGACAAAGATGCTGCAGAGTGGAATGATGACGAAAGAGTTATATGAAAGCAAGAGAAATCGTAAGAGCTAAAAGTTGTAAATGAGAGAGGGGTGTGCGGCTAATAGAAGAATACAACAAACTGATAACAAATGATGAAGAGCAGAAACAGTACCTCCTACAAGTTATACATCATTACAGGAAATCTATTGCCGACAAAAACAAGAAAACAATACTCTTACATAATAGGGAACAATAATATATAATAAACAGATGAAGCATGTGGTTATTATATGCCTCATGGAGCTTAAATCTTTTTAAAAAAAAGTTAATACGCTATACGCTGTACCTCAATGGGTAATGTGGAAATCAGCGAAAATATATTTCGAGCCTTGGTAGCAACCTCTAAGGTTTATTCAATCGCCTAAAATTTTGCACCCAATGTTGTTTTTACAATATAAGCAAAATTGGAGGTGTCTTGGTGAAAAACAAAAAAAAGGTATCCATTTTTGCATCAGTCTATTATATATATATATATATATATATATATATATATATATATATATATATATATATATATATATATATATATATATATATATATATATATATATATATACTATATATATATATATAGCAATAATATATATATATATCTATATATATATATATATATATAATTATATATATATATAAAGTATAATTTTTAGACTTTTATTGAATTATACCTCATATTTCAAACCTTTTTCATGTCCACTTACTGGATTATAAAAATTTGCCTCCCTAAAATTTCGGGGTGGAGAACTGCAGCCCCTCAGCTCCCCCCTATGTAGGCCACTACTTGATAGCCTTCCAATGTTGTTCAGCCTCGCTGTATTCCTGCAATGTGCAAGTCACTTTCGTATAAGCGTCTGCTATTGGTATTTTCAGTGTTGAGCACTGTTTTACAAGGCTTTACAGTTCTGTTGGTTCGTAGTTGTTCCGCAGTGACACCATCATCAAATCTCAGCAAATGTTTATGCAGCTCTTCCATACTTGATCAAAGTTTTTTGGGTGAAGAAGTGAAAGATCAGCATGCAACGTTGATGTTGCTGATCTGTCAAACCGTTGTCCAATGCTGCTCACAATAGTGTCCACACTTCAGTGCTATATTTCTTTATTGGTTCAGAAGCTACAACAGCGTTGTTTATTGACAGTTCGCCAGTAAAGCGTTTGTGCCGTCGTTTCCTTTTTATAATAAGGGAGTCTTCCATAGCAAAATCTACATCCATTTCATCAAGTTGATCGTTAGTCCATTGAACAAACTTTACAGCTGGATCATAACAAGTTTGGAAGCTATCCTGTAGCATCTGCATATTCTCTAGCAATTCATGCACCATCCAGTGCACAGTCAGCAAATCCAGTTACACAGATTGTAGATACTTGGAGAGCGCTGTAGTACGAGAGAATATTTGCAGTTATACTTGTGCAGTGGAAATTGTGTCAAACTTTAGGAACTAGATTATGACATTAAAAGAGGTTATAATTTTCATGAAAAGCACTCCACTTGGGTTGATGAATGAGTCAAATACCTTCTTCAAAGCGAATCCTTTGACTACCATCTAGTTTCTCCGATTGTTCTCATTCGTTTCGTAGTACTGAGTGTTGACTCAGGATATTCATTCGCTGATAAGTTTCTCGAAAAATACTGCGATGTCATTCAATTGTGAGAACAGTAATGCGTTATTTACTACGAAACTTGTAGCTTATGGCACAAAGAAATTTTACATATGTGCATGACACCAAACATGGATCTAAATTGAAGCTTTCTTTGATGGAAGAGTACTGAAGCCTTTGTAGCGCGCTTGCATGTTTGCTGCACCATCAGTTGAATTTCCAACACAGTTATTGAGGTCAAGATTTAATTCTAACATGACCTTAGAAACAAGCTGCACAAAAGCTTCGCCAGTAGATTCATCACATTTCAACACACTCACTAATCTTTCTTGGATAGTGCCAGTGCTATCGACATATCTAACAAAAGCAGAGCACAGATCTTGTGTTGAGATTTCTTGAGTGGTATCAATTTTGATAGAAAACATGTCTGTTACATTTTAGATATCCACTCACGTATTTCATCCCGGATAACTGCGATAACAGAATCCATTGTAGTTTTAGATATCAAAGTTATTAAAGATCCTTGGCATAGTGAACTCTTTGCCCTCTCATTGTGCTTCTTGCTATTATGGACAACGTGAGAGAGAAGATCGGCAGTGCAGGAATCATATTTCCGAAGTAGTTTTACAACTTCCAGAAATGTACCATGGTGATCTCCTCATTGTCAAGTGTGTATGTTACTTCTTCATTACTTCCTCTGTAGCTTAGTCCCCTCTTACCAATAAGTTTGACCATATCCACAACTCTTTCCATCACTTGTCGTCTCTTTCTAACAACAACAACAACAACAGCAACAACAACAACAACAACAACAACAACAACAACAACAACAACAACAACAAAAAACAACAACAACAACAACAAGCAACAGCAATAACAACAACAACAACAACAACAACAACAACAACAACAACAACAACAACAACAACAACAACAACAACAACAACAACAACAACAACAACAACAACAACAGCAACAACAACAACAACAACAACAACAACAACAACAACAACATTTCAAAATACCCTAAGCGAAAATAGAAATATTATTGTTGTGAACATCAACAGAAACCTTTAAATTATATGACCAACGCTAATCAAAATAACGTTATGTTGAAAGAGTCCTGTTATTATCGAGTTATACAATCGAATAACAAAATAAAAGATCATAAGCAACTTGAACAAGAAAAATAAAAAAATAAAAAATAAAATAAGGAAACTGATAAACCTATTAGTTCAGTATCTAGTTAAGTTTTGCTTCTGTATTCGCAGGCGTAGTTGATAATGTTTATAATGTTAATGCATGTTTTAAATTTTAATGTTTTTTTGAATGTTATTAATAATGGTAATGCATGGTAATGATTCTATATCCTATACTTGTAATACATGACTTAATTTTTTATCCTTCATAATTCGAAATTCTATACATTAACGTCACTAAGACCTTACATCTATCAGTTCTTCTTTTTTCCTAACATGTATTTAAATTCTTCTTACATCGTCATTCAAACTTGTCTCATTCTCATATATCTAATCTCTAGACTAAAGTTAATTGGGATTTGATAAATGCTTGTAAACATTTTGAGAACTTTCCTCGTTAATATATAATTTTTTGATGCTCTCTTCTTTAGCCATTTACCTTAAATTTTGTAGCAAGTAAATTTCTGCCAAAATTACAATAGATTAAAATACTCTTAAAAATCGGATTATTCATAACAGCACAATGTTAATAAATCAAAAATTCAATAATAACAATTTAGTTACATTGTTTCATCCCCTTTGAATTAGTAGATGTATATGGTTTCAATTAAATACTTCCATAGTATAAATATAATTAAAATTATAGTACTTCAATCCAATGTCATATAATTTTCGGACCATCTTTTATGTGTGTGTGTGTGTGCATTGTGCACTGTCCTTTTCTCAGGAAAAGTTGACGCCAAAACTTAAAACAAATTTAACATGACTTCGTAGTTCGTACGTAGCAAAAGTTTATTCTTATTATTGGAAACATTTTTAGTATTTATAGATTTGAAGGAAAATGCCTAATATTATTTATAAAAGTTATTTAATTTCGTTATGTTCGAAAATGCCATAAAGAGGATGATACCAAATAAAGAGGAATTTAGAAATTTGCTTGTTATGAACCAATCACAATGTTTCTCACACTTCGACGTAGGCAAATGAAGGCGTGACTTTCTTTCGAAAGCAGCCTTTAAAAATTTTGAATTTTGAGGAGCACATCCGCAATTTGCCCGATAATATATCTATCTTTCTGACCTACTGTATGCTAATATACTCATACTGTGATACTACCTTGTTTTTCTTTCTCAACCAAAATCTCATTGTTCTCCAATGCGAAAGCCATTTACTCTCTACCCAGTTCTCGGACCAGTAAATCACTTTTTTCAAGTGACAATGACCCAATAACTATTCTGTGCTGAACTGAGTGTTTGGAAAATTTGGTGCCGATAAAATCTACTACTAAATTTTATTTTTGGTGATATATGACACCACTTTATACATTAAAAATTGTTCAAAGCAATAACACCAAGTGTAATGCAGACCAAATTTGTTTTAAAAATAAATAATAATCCAGAAGTTTTGTAGATAATCAGAAATTCTTTAAACCTAACAAACCTTGGTTTGGTTTAACTCTTTTTGTTCTTGTGCTATTCGCCACAGGGACGCTGAATTCAGGAAGTAACGTCACCTTCAAATTCCAGAAACTCACGCAAATTATATATATCCATCTCAGAACCGTTCAAAATCTATTTCTCTTTTTATATATATATATATATATATATATATATATATATATATATATATATATATATATATATATATATATACTACTATATATTATATATTTTTATATATATATATATATATACTACCTATATATATATATATAATATATATATATATATATATATATATATATATAGTAAGAAATCAAAGCAATCAAATGTCAACAGTTTGGTAAAATGTCAAGTTTGGGGCGTAGTTAATAATAGGCTTTGCAAATATATCATTGCTCTTATTATGTGAAAATTTATTAAGGACTTCGATATATTACAACAAAGATCTAACTTGACTATATATATATATATATGTATATATATATATATATATATATATATATATATATGTATATATATATATATATATATACTAGGAAGTAACGTCACCTTCAAATTCCAGAAACTCACGCAAATTATATATATCCATCTCAGAACCGTTCAAAATCTATTCTCATTGATACTAAACACTTTTTTTCTCCGTAAAATAAATGTATAATCTTTTAGGTCCCTCTTCCTTACGTCCTCTCTGGCATTTTTCAAAAAATGTTAATTCTAACTTTGCTTCTTCCTCTTTCCCTCCCCTAGTATCTATCTTTTGATGGCACCACTGGCGCTTTACCTTCAGCTAAAGTTGAACTCTTCGCTCAAACATTTGCTTCTAATTTCACATTAGACGACTCTGGTGCCATCTCTTCTTCTCCACACTCCCCCAACTCACTTATGGCTAACATTGTAATTTCTTCTAAAGACTTTCTCTCTCTCTCTCTCTCTCTCTCTCTCTCTCTCTCTCTCTCTCTCTCTCTCTCTCTCTCTCTCTCTCTCTCTCTCTCTCTCTCTCTCTCTCTCTCTCTCTCTCTCTCTCTCTCTCTCTCTCTCTCTCTCTCTCTCTCTCTCTCTCTCTCTCTCTCTCTCTCTCTGAGCTTAACACTAAGAATGGGTACGATCCTGATAGTATTCCTCATGTGGTTCCCAAAATTTGTGCTTAAGAGCTTGCACCCTGCCTTGGTAAACTATTTCGTCTCTATCTATCTACTTCGACCTTCTATTTTTGCTGGAAACGTACGCTTATTTAGCCTGTACCGAAAAAAGGGGGATTCTCTCAGCCCTCAAACTATCGTCTTATTTATTTAACCTCTCTTTCTCTAAAGTTGTCGAATCTATCCTTGACGGAAGGAGGGAAGTTTAGAAATCAAAGCTTTGTGCTAGGTTCTAATGAATGGTTTCGATTTGTCTAGTGCTATGACGGCAAAGATTCACCGAAATGCTGAAGAGCTGAGGAATAAGAATCAGAGACAAGGGAAAAATGATCGCTTGTAGAATGTTTCTTATTAAATCCATACTAGCGATCAGAGATAAGATTTGAAGAATTGAAGTGTTCAATTCTTCAAATCTTATCTCCGATCGCCAGTATGACTTTTGTAAGAAACGTTGTACTGGCGATCTTCTTTCCCATCTCTCTGATTCTTAGTCCTCAGCTCTTCGACTCCGGTTAATCTATTGCTGTGGCGCTAGATATTTCGAAAACATTCGACTGAGTCTGGCATAAAGTTTTAATTTCTAAGCTTTCCTCCTTCGGTTTCTATTCTTCTTTCTGATTTTCTTTTCGGCCGTTCTATGGCAGCAGTTGCAGTCGGTCATCGTTCATCTTTTAAATCTATAAAGAGTGGTGTTCCTCAGGGTTCTGTTTTTTTTCTGCTTTTCATTAATGATCTTCTCTATTTTATTTTTTCGCCTGTCCACTCCTATGCCGAAGACTCCACCCTTCATTACTCATTTCATTTTGAAAGACGCCCCACCCACCAGCAGGTGGCTCACGACATTGTAAAGAATTTATTAGTTTCCATATTAGCAGGAGATGTAAATTTTTTTGTAGTCTTGTATCATATCCCCTCTAAGAAATCTCCTTTCTGCAGAAAACATTTCTAACTCCTTCAGCCTCTCTTCATAGCTTTTACCCTCAAAGCCAGTAATCATCTTAATTGCTCTAAGTTGTACTCTCTTTAGCATATCTATGTCTTTCTTAAATAAGGTGCCCAAACCTGTAGTATATATGCTATATATATATATATATATATAACTAAATATATATATATATATATATATATATATATATATATATATATATATATATATATAAATATCTTAATTGCTCTAAGTTGTACTCTCTTTAGCATATCTATGTCTTTCTTAAATAAGGTGCCCAAACCTGTGCACACTACTAACAACATAAGAAATAAAGAGACAGTAAAAGCCACATGGGCCTATCGAGACAGACCCAGTCAAATCTTTTGCTGTGGCACTAGACATAATACTGGCCCTGAATAGCTATTAAACAGTTTACTTATTACCTCCTTGCTCTTGTAAACGACATTTCGATTTATTATACCTAGTATCTTGCTTTCAGAAATTGATTAGTCACTTTCAGTCACTATTTATAATCATAATCTAATATTATTAGATTGTGTTATAAACTTATATATAAACTTATAATCACCCCTAAATTTTTATTTATTTATTATTTTATTTTTTTTTTTGTCCACAGTCAGTGGGTAAGCTCCCATTTAGGTAGAAATTATACGAAATCTTGATAAAATAAATAAAATCTCAACCCGCTACCTATCTCTGCAAATAAGAAATATGTTTTCTTCTTCTTCTTCTTTTGTGTAAAGAAATTAGCAAAGAGGACCCAAATTCATTGAAATGAGTCATAGTAGAAAATATTTTTATACTGTGACTGAGTTCCACTGTGCAAAATTCGCCAAGTTTTCTTTTGAAAACAATAACAAATAAGTAGAAAATAGTCTGTAATAGGACCAAAATAGAGACCAAAATGTTAGTCTATGAATTTTTCTTCCCTTTGTAAATGAAGATTTTTTAATAAATAATGAAGATTCAGTTATGGTCTGAGAATTTTATGACAAAATTTAACTATCTTGCACTTTTTTCTACCTCCGTATTTGTTAATAAGGTAAGACTTTGTTGCCGGTAGGCCGAGTTTTAGTCAACCTTCTTGGAACTTCGATTGTAGACAATTGTAGCTTGCAAGTTGGTGAGTGAGGTAGGTTATCATTGTAGATCAGCTAGGCTGATGTATTAAATTGATAAAATTTTATTTGGATCACAGACCTTATCGTTTGTGCAAAATATTAATGGTAGTCTAATAGACTTAATAAAACAAAAAATAAAGACAGTAAGAAACCATATGGGTCTATGGAGACAAAGTCAAAACTGAATATTTATCAAACACATGCTCATGCACAACCTACAGTGCATGCAAAGGCTTGTCAATATCCTAAATAACGGCTTATATAATATATATACTCCAAATGTTACTAAAATCAAAATTAAAGCTTAGGTACCTGTTAGTCACACAACAAGCTTTAGGAAGTTTGTCTTACCAGGGTAATAGTCGAGTTCAACATTTTAAAAAAATCAATATTTTTTAAAAATCAATCGGTTTTGATATTCTTAGAAGTAACTCTGTCAAATGTTGTTAATAAAAAATTGCCAAATTATAATATTCGTTGTTTTCATTCTATTACTTTTTTTCATGTTTGAAAAATCAGTAGGGTTATATAATAAGTTTGGTTAAGTAGACAGATTTAATGCATATATAATTAACAAAACTTATCATAACCTAAACTTAATAGGTCCTAAAATAAATTTAAAGAAAAAAAATTTATTACATTGATTAAATATATATATGAGAGAGGCTTTGTACCATTGTTTTAGTACTTTTACACAGGGATGAAAGATATATAAAAAAAACTGATTATCAAAAAAAAATATTGATATTTCATCAGAGTGTTGAACTCAATTATTACTTATACCAGTAGTTACAACATGCATTTTATAATTAACTAAAGACCAATTAATTTGGCTTAGTCAAAATATATTACCTATATGGTGCCCAAATTATTCATATATATACCTATCCAATCCT
>JABUQX010067948.1:15000-25000 GCA_015478945.1 Trachelipus rathkii
AGAGATTATAATCAACTTTTTATGGAGGGCTTAAGAAAAACTTATTGCTTTTTAATAGATTTACTTAAAAATTCCTATATACAGATTAAGTTAGATAAACTTGATTTATTTTAAGTTAATGAGATTTGCAGTAGTTAATAAATTGTTATGGTTTTTAACTATTCTTTTAGATTTTTAGTTATTATTAGGTTTTAGGTATTTTTAGAGGTTCTTTTAAGTATTTTTAGTAGCTCTTGGCTGGTAAACAGTAAGGTTTTAAGTCTTTTTAAGTGTTTCATTAGCTCCAGGCTGGTAACGAACGCGTGATTCTTTTTCTATAATTAACAGTTCTAAACACTCTTGCAGGTCCTCTCATGTCACTCGATAAGCAAGCATTGCGCAATTACACCATACACGATAAACACTGTTAAACTAATAAATCTTTTGCTTTGACAATCAGTTACATTCGTGAATATCTTTAGATAATAATATAAATGTTCTTGGAAAATGTGACAACTTTGTAACAATTCAGCTGCTTTTTCTTATTATTATGATGAGCTCCTGAGCTCGTGTTTTACTGTTGATATTTAAGAAGAGCTCCTTAGCCCGTGTTTTAAGGAGATAAGTTCAATGGGCTCCTTAACCCTTCTTTGACGATAGAGACAATGAGCTCCTGAGCCCGTGTTTTTTTCAATGCTAGTGGAATGAAGATAAGTTCAATGCAAAGGGGCTCCCGAGCCCGCTTTGATTTGATAATAGAACAATGAACTCCTAGTCCCGTGCCTAAAATGAAAAGAAAAGTATGTATAAGAGAGTGTCTAAAGTAATAAAGAGTATTTATGTTTGTAATTCGTAAAGTCATTATAATGTTATTTCATCTTAGAGTACATATTCATTTAACAGCAATTCTGTACATACCTCCAGAACTTGCTGGAGGAAACCTCTTTCCAAGATACTAAGTAGAATTTAGAATTTAGTCCTTCAAACGAGGCGAAAACTAAAACAAAAAGAAGTATCATTAATTCGTTTTCCTTCTATTGTTTGCTATTTATTACAAAGTATTTTTATAATGTATAAATAATTTCCTTTTAATAATTCCATTGTTTATTAGTTATTCATTAAAATATTTTATTAGTGATTTATAATTTATTAACACAATTTTGATTTAAATTTATTTT
Organism: Trachelipus rathkii; assembly: GCA_015478945.1. Lineage (NCBI taxonomy): Eukaryota > Metazoa > Arthropoda > Malacostraca > Isopoda > Trachelipodidae > Trachelipus > Trachelipus rathkii. Next base: position 16,158 of record JABUQX010067948.1, read on the forward strand.
ACTTAATAAAAACATGAACTTACTTGAACATGGAAATATAAGTGAAAACAATTATCTTCAAGGTTGAGATATCAATCTTAGCACTTCTCATACTATACATCCATATATAAAAAATTTCTAGAGATACTTTTTAACTTAAAAATGGAACATGTAAAAACTTTAAATATAGAAAAACTGAGTTATTATTACTTAATTATTCAATTTAGATAATAGAGTCCATTGACTTATTATATAAATAGATTCCATTGATTATACTGTAAATTAGAGAGAAAAATTTTTGGTTATTAATATAGCTATATATATATATATATATATATATATATATATATATATATATATATATATATATATATATATATATATATATATATATATATATATATATATATATATATATATAGTTATGTATATATATATATAAAGTTATATATATATATATATATATATATATATATATATATATATATATATATATATATATATATATATATATATATATATATATATATATATATATATATGTTTTTATCTTTTTCAGTATGTATTATCAATGACCTTATATCCGACTGTATTTCAAGGATGGCAAACACTGAAGGAGCTATTTTATTAAAAATTTTACTCTCATTCAAATTTTTACAAGTGTCATCAACAAGTTTAGACATGCCTGGTTTTATTTCATTGCTTCCAACATTTCTTTCTGCTGGGTAGTTGCAAGTTCAAAGGCATTAGCTAGTCTTGTAAGTAGGATATATATATATCAATATATATATATATATATATATATATATATATATATATATATATGTTATATTCAGCAGCAGCAGCAGTATATATATATTATATTGTTATTATTATTATTATTATTGGTTATTATTATCTTGTATTTCTATTATGACAGGGATATTATAGTATATTTTCAGACGCCTTAAAAGATATTTTCATCTATCTAGTTAAATATGAAATCTATTATATACATATTATATATATATTATTATTATTATTATAATATATATATATATTATATATATATATTATATTATTATATGATATATGTATATATATACATATACATACATGATATACATTACTCTCTAACACTATACATACACACAACTTAATTCATTTACACAAAAGAATATATATATATATATATATATATATATATATATATATATATATATATATATATATATATATATATTAGTATTGTAACTCCATCCTTGAATTTGGAAAGAAGCTGGATAATCTTGCTTAAAAAATGTTGCTTCAACCAGCTGGAATGGTCTTCTTTTATAGGCTATTATCCCAACTTTCAAATTATGTACATGTTAACAAGTTTAAATAATAATATACCTTTTCATTATAAATGTGTATAAACAAATATATACTTTATTAGTTTGCAAGTATAGTCTCCAAGTATATTAAATTTAAGAATGTTAAGAAACATTGTCTCTTTCAGATCTTGTAAGAAAATCTTTATGCTTTTCTCCATCTAGTATCTTCAGTGAGTGTTTATTTAATTGAGATAACATCTACAGATCAAAAGGAAATTACTTTCACCTGAAAAAGCTGATATACTTATATTTTGGCACCATATTTTGTTAATCTCAAACGTTTGATAATATATTTCATCATATTAATTTTCATTCTCCAAAATTTTAAACTGGGATAAAATATTGTAACTAACAGTGGGTAGATAAGAATCTTTTGTTTTATTAATTAATTAATGTAAAAATTGCAACATTTGTAAATTTTTTGTTCAATTTGAAAAAATTTTAAATTGGAATGTTATAATTTTTTTACCATTCATCTGTTTTTCATGAAATATTCAGTGTAGTTATGATTGGATGAGTTACAAAAGTTCAGTAGATGTATTAGGTTTATGCCTTCTTTAAACAGTACCTGAAAGCAAGAAAATCTCTTCAAAGATATTTTTTTAATTTTTTTTTTCTGGCAAAGGCAAAATGTAGAAATTTTTGGTCTAAAGGGAAAATTTGCCCTTATTTTTAATATTCATCCCAGTTTTTTAAATAAATATCAGGGTAAATATAATTTAATAACATTTTCCTACATAACCAATCATTTTACCTATGAGAATTCCATATCCAATTTGAATCAGTTAGCACAATGACGTTCCCAGGGTCAAATTGTTGGGAAAATAGAAAAATGCTCTAAATATGTAACTTGTCCAATTAATCTACTCTGAAAATTTCATAAAAATGGGGCTAATAGTAAAAATAAAAAAAATTCAAATTTCCAATGCTGAATCTCAAAAAATTACCAATTCTTCTGATTCTCAATGCCTATTCCTAATGATTGTTCAATGCCAAAATAATTTGATTCCAATTCTAACAAATTTCCTTTTCAACTCAGATTCCAGAAAAACTACTGATTCTTCAGATTCTTGATGTTGATTCTGATTTATATATATACAGTATATATAGTATATAGTTAAGTTGTTATATATATATATATATATATATATAAAGATGCATATATTATTATTGTTAAGTTATATAAGGTTACATATAGTTATACATATATATATATATATATATAGTATGAAGTATATATATATGTATATAAAGATATTACAGTATATATATATTATATAAAGTTATATGATGATATATATTATTATTATTATTATTATTAGTATATAAAGAATAAAGAATATATATATACATATTATTATTATTAGATAGCTGACTATTATTATTAAGGTTATTATTATTGGTTGTTATATATATATATATATATATTGTTATATATAGTATGGTTATTGGTTGTTAACTGCTATATATACAGCATATACATATATTATTACATAAGCATATACAGCAGCTATATATATTGTTGGCTAAGGCTATATACATACATACATAATATTGGCGAGCAAAGATATATAGTTAGTTATATATATATATATATATATACAGTATATATATATATATATATGTTATAAAAGATATATATATATATATATATATATATATATATTATATATATATATATATATATATATATTTGAAATATTGAATTTTATAGTTCGCAGCCTTTTAATTTGTGTTACTTTATCTTTAACAGAGTGTACCAATTTTTTTATGTCTACAAAATACTGTAAATGCCTTATTGTGCATTATTCAGATGGCTTCCGGCTTTAGAGAGTATGCCAGATTTTTTATTTCACTTTGCTGTTTAATAAATCTTTTATCAGCAACTGCAGTAATCTTTTATGGTGTAGAAGAGTCGGTTAGTATTTACTTTTTATTTGAATTAATATTTTTTTCATTATGTTAAACTTCATTAAACTTCATTTTAATTTTTCAATAATAATAATAATAATAATAATAATAATATAAAAACGTGTATTCATATGCTTGAAATTTCACAGCATTCTTTTGTTGTGCTTAACTGTTTAAATTATTTTGTTCATAATGTATAATGTAAATCTTTTCAGGCAGTGTGGTAAAATTTGTGATTGTTTGAATCGAAATAGTTTTTCATGTATTTTCCCTAAATTGGTTTTTATGGTTAAGGTTGAAGAGTTGCATTTAGAACCCTTTTTGGCCAGAATGATTGGAATAATTATTTAATTTGGGATGAATGATTCCTGAAAAATGACTAATTTTTTGAAAGAAATGAAAATGCAATTTGCAGGTATTATGTCAACTGTATTTATTTTTATGGCTGAAAAAAATAAAAGAATTTACATTCTGTCGTAAGAGTCAAGGACAGTAGTAGCTGGGTGTATGTCCCGCTGCCACATATTTATGCCCTAAGAATGTTCATTCATTCATCTGATTTCTGGTGCATGTTTAGGCACCCCATCCCCTGTTCTGGGGAACAAGGGGTAGCTGCTGGCTACTGCTGCTGAGGAAATTTACATGCTTCAAATATTAGCCAATATTACCTTAATTTTTGTTAGAATTACTTTGATTCATATTTTACATTCTGAATTATATATATATATTTTTAAAACATTGGAGAATAAATAATATTTATTAAAAACATTTTGTATCCAACTTAGTACTCTTAAAAGAAATAATGGTAATTTAAATATATTGTTTCTTTAGAAATTTTATAATTTTGTATATTGAGTTTAAAGTTAAAATAATTTACCTTTAGCTGATTATTTTGTTTGCTAAGTTTTCAGATTCTCCCTACATGTGGATGATGGTTTATGTTGCTTGTCTTTCTATACAAACGATACATTCGTCTTTTAGTGATGATAGATATAATGAAATTGATCGTCTCTATTATTGTTATATATTTAGGTAAGTTTAATTTTTTTATTAATGTCTTTGGAAAACTAAATTTCCCTTAGTCTAAATAATAAATTGTTTGTTTCTATTAGAGTTAGACTGGATCTATTAGAGTTAGACTGGAAGTCTATTTTCAATATTCGCAGATGCGGATATCTATTTTTAATATTGGATCCGAATATCTGCTTCACTTTGAGTGTCTATAAAGGTTGATTTTTGTTTTATTTGGAAACGAAAAAATTTTGTTGGTGAATATTAACCTCCAGTGTCGTAAACCTTTAACAAAATAGTTTTTCTACATTAATGAAATGTTTTGGGATTATTATTATTATTATTATTATTATTATTATTATTATTATTATTATTATTATTATTATTATTATTATTATCTCCTTTCAACTCTTACATGTTGTGGCAGCTCGTATCCACCTTGAAACACCCCTTGCACTGTTTTCAGTTTTTGACATTTTCTTATTTTACATTGTTTCTACACGGAGAACCTTGTTAATTTTTTTAAGAGTCTCGCACCATCCATGTTAGTCATAGGTGACTTTACCCTCCGCCACCCTTTGTGGGGAGACTGTTACATCCCCCAAAGCCGATTGGATATTGGGTATTTTGCAAGATTTCTGATGGGATGTCTTAACACGTCCTCCAACATTTGAACGTTTTGTTGCGGGCACTTCTTCCTACGTTGACATCTCATTGTGTTCAATCTCGGTTATAGATCGTTTTGGGTGGATCAGATGAGCTTTCCTCTGTGGAAGTGACTATTACCCGATCATAATACCATCCTTAAACCCAAGTAACCAGGAACAACCTTATTCTGGCTGGCGATACGACAGAGCGGATTGATCTCCCTTTCAAAAGAAAGCTCCCCCACCTCTTTTACCGTCCCCTTTATACTCTTAAGTGAAAACTCATCGCAGTCACAAAATCCACCCTAGGGTCTGACAAGACTGTGAAGGACCCTCATTGTGGTATCCTGTCAATGTGGGGTTCACCCTTTGGGCCAGGCCCCACAACCATGCCCCCTCACAAAACCCCGCCCCCTCACCAAAACCCCGCCATTCACTCCTATTATGCACCTTTCTTCTGCTTCTTCCAAACTCACATTTCTCTCCTTCAGGCATTGCTTTACTTGATCTCATTCACTGTTTTATTTGTTCTCCCAAAGATACCACTATAAAACCAACTATATCCACTTCATATGAACAAGCATACATGTTACTCCTCGTTATAAATATAATTTCTTCAAAACCACACAAACTCCCTAATGGTTATTTCCTGCATTTTATCAAAATTCTTCCGCACCTAAAACAGCCCTAAGATTGTCCATTCCTGAAGATATAGTACTTAAGATCTGTACTCTTATTCCAGACCATAGTTTCACTACTATACATTAACACAGGTAACAGCATATCCTCGTGCAAAACCCTAGCACACTCAAGACTTGATCCCTTTGCATCCATCAAAGATTTAGTTGCACAAGCCACCTTCCTACCCTTCACAACTTTCCTATTCACTCTGCATCATCCGTCCTTTTTTATCAAACAAATTCTTAAATTTACATTCAGACACTTGTTCCATTTGCTCATCATCTAACATAACTTCACACCGTGGACTCCCTTCACTCACTTTTATGTACATTTACTTCAAACCCTTCCTTTTACACACCCTGCAAACCCCTTTACCAATCCTCTCAAACTTCTTCAGATTCGCACACAAAACAAAAACATCCGCATATAATGCGCAGGGCACCCTCCACTCTCTTCCATTCTCCATCATTCTCACACCATTCCATGCCACCCCCTCCTCTAATTCTTTCATAACCCCATCCATATACAAATTGAATGCTCAAGAAGACATAACACATCCTGTCCTCACTCCGCAGTTAACATTAAACCAATCACTTTAAACTCCATTTATTCTTACACACACTTCCATTTAGAAGCCTACCACCAACACCATATATCACTAACACCTGCCAAGAGCTTCTATTAATCTTTATCATACACCTGTTGCAAAATTCTAAAACTAAATCACAATTTATTCTTTTCTCTCATTTTCTCAATTATTTGTTTCAATGTAAAAATTTGATCTACACATCCTCTACCACTTCTAAATGCACCCTGTTGTTCACCAATGTCCCTTAAAGACTCGACATACTCTTTCAACCAAAATATCAGCATATATCTTCCCTAAAACACACGGGGGAACTAATTCCCCAATAATTCCTACAGTTCCCGTTATCCCCCTTACCCTTTTTGAGAGTATTATTACTGCTCTCTTCCAATCCCTGAATAAACTAATTCCCCTATAAGTTCCTACAGTTCCCCTTGTCTCCTTTACTCTTATATAAGGGTACTATTACTGCTTTTCTCCAATTACTTGGAACTATACCCTCCAAAAACGCGTTGCTACACAACTTCTAAATCCATTCAATCACCACATCATCGCTCCATTCTTGATCATTCACCGTAATCCAATCTATGCCTGCAGATGTACCATTCTCAACTTTTCTCACTATGCCCATTATCTCTCCATACTAATTACCTCACCTCTAAAATATCAAATATATATATATATATATATATATATATAATTATATTATATATATATATATATATATATAATATTAATATATATTATATATATTATTATATATAATATAATATATATAATAATATATATATCATATATAATATATATATCGGATAGGGTCGTGATCGCCGTAAACGGCCTTCTATTTTTCGGCGATTGTATGAATCGTATGGGTACATGAATGTCAGAGGAATAAAAATGTGAGGAGTAAGAGGAGAAGGTGATGGATGTATTTTAGAAAGGGCAAATTGATTTGCTTTCGCTTGTGACTGAAACAAGATAAAGGAAAGTTGAAATTGTAAGTGGTGTGGTGGTGGAAATGAATGAGAGAGGAAGCGAAGGAGTTTGCAATTTTGATGAGTGACCCGTGTGTGGTAAAAGCTATGGTAGACTTTGATGGTGTGGTACTAGAATCTAATGGTTAAATTTAAGTTTTGAAAAGGTCAAGGTATGTGTGCGTTGTTGACGTATGGTCCATCGAGGGAAACGTTGAGAGAGAGTCGATTTTTTGGGATCATTGAAATGTGTTCTGGATGGGGTGAGTATAAGAGCTTCAGATGATAGTGTTGGGGGACCTAATGGTTGGATAGGTGAATAAAAAAGGATGGTCTAACAGGTGGTTTTGGGGTGGCGGGAGAAAATGCGAATCGGTAGGAAGGTGATTGATTTTCGTGAAGAGAAAGGTATGTGTCTAAGTAATACTTTCTTTAAACACAAGAGTATCATAAGTATACTAAGTTTGGTGAACTAGAGATGGTTATCGAAGTGAAAAGTATGATTGATTTAGTGTTGGTGAAGAAAGGAAGTTGAAGTATGTGTTGGATGTTAAATCAGTTAGGGGTTTAGGAATGGGAATTATCTCGAATCATTATGTTGTTCTGTGTAAATTAAGTTTAGTGGGGGCTTGGATGGATAGGAAGGTGATACGAAAGGAAGTAAAGGTAAAATTAGAGTGAGAAGTTAGTGAGCAAGACAATAAGGTTAAGTATGGAAGAGCGCTCGCTAGTAAAACGGTTGAAAGTGAACAAGTTGATACTGAACAAATCTGGGGGCAAATGAGGGGAAGCAATTGTTTAGTAGTGCAAAGGGAAGTATGTGGATGTGCTAAAAGTAGGAAGTAAGAATGTTTTAACAGTGAATGGCTGGAATAAAGAGGTGAGAACGGTAACAGGTAAAAGAAGCGTGTTTTGAATGTATTAAAGCAAATGATGAAGACTCAAAAGAAAGATGCTGGAATTATATATAAGGAGGAAAAAAGAAAATACTAAAAGGTGTATACGTAGGAAGAAAACAAAAGGTAAATGAAACAGTTTGGAAGGAGGATGAATGAGGACTAACAAAGGAAATAAGAACCTCTTCTGGAAGGAAGCGCGAAGGTTTAAGAAATGATATAAGGGGACATCTGCTTACGAATAATGAAATAGGGATGGTGCTTTGTAACTGATGAAATGGGTGTAAGAGGAGTGTGGAAAGAACACTCGAAAATCTGCACAATATTAATAATGAAGAGGTGACTAGTGAATGTGTGGGGTTTTTGAGGTGCAAGAGGAATAGGTATTTTGGGGATGAGTTATTAAGTAAGGAGGAGGTAATGGTAGAGTGAAAAAGTTGAAGAATGGTAAATCTGCAGGTATAGATGAAACTTACTGGTGAAATGATCCAAGAACGGAGGCGAGATGGTGATTGATTGGATTGAAAGTTGTGTACAAAGCGTTATAGAGGGTATAGTTCCAAGGAATTGGAGGAGAGCTGTAATAGTACGCTTATATAAGGGTAAGGGAAGGGAGATAAGGAGTCTTCACATTAAAACAAATGAATGAGAAAATGAGGGAGAAGAAGAATAAATGTAATTTAGGTTTATGGATTTGCAACCAGCGTAGATAGAGTTAATAGGGACAGGTTTAATGCAGGTGTTAGTTTAAAATATGGTGTTGGTGGTAGGCTTCCTAATGGAATCAAAGGTATGTGTGACGA
>JABUQX010067948.1:30000-82500 GCA_015478945.1 Trachelipus rathkii
ATATATATATATATATAATATTTATATATATCTATTATATATAGATATATATATTATCATATATAATAAATATTATATATATATATATATATATATATATATATATATATATATATATATATATATATATATATATATATATATATATATATATATATATATATATATATATATATAATATGTATATATATATTTATATATATATAATATATCTAATATATATATATATATATATATATATATATATATATATATTATTAGGATGCCACTTATTTTTCAACTTTTGATTTTTATGGGAACCGAGCTAATTTTGTTCCATTACATATAAAAGTAACCTCTATCAATTTTCAGGTCCATATAATAACATTAACCCGTGGCGACTTGCCCCTAAAGTTTTCAAGAGTCGATGTAATTCAACTGAAATTGATCATAAAAGTATTATTAAGATATTCTCTTTTGAAATACTGAAATTTTGAAATTTAACATAGAAACGAGGTTATTATTTATAGATTAAGTTTGCAATTTTTTATTTTAAATTATTATACTTGTTGCCTGAGTGTTACTAAATTAGCATTTGAAAACTTTCGGTGGTATTCCTCGATAAGATGAAACAAAGGAAACCTAATTAGGCAAGTGATAATTTATGAAATCATTTTCAAGATTTTGACACTGTTCTTGAGTACTTACTTGTAAAAGATATGATTTTTGTTAATCATCTTTTGCTATAACGCTATGAAAATCAGCAACAAGTTTAATTCCCCTCTCTGATGCATCATTAATTACTTGAAAATTACTTATTATTTCTCTGCCTTTCCTAAATGATACATTTTTCATACCATTCCGACGGATGTAATTTTAAAAAATCTTTTTTCATTTTAAATCTCTTGAACAAATTTATAAAATTTTGTTTATCAGCTGTATAAGGATATCATTTGAAGGTTCTAATAGCTTCTCAAGATCTGATGCCCGTAAAACAATATTTGGAGAACATCAACAACATTAATACTATCAAAGTTTGAACTATATTGTACTAGATTTTTGTTACCTTTAAAGCCCGTTTTATGAACGGTCCTTTTTCTCTACTACCTTGGCCAATTATCCCTTCAGATTCCTCCTTAACGGGAAATTCGAATTTATAAACGCTCCTTGAGTATTTTTTGATTTAAGGAACCCTTGATGTCGCAAAATTCTTCGCGAAATTTTTCACTTAGTCGAGCATTTATTTGACATTTGTAGAGAGCTGCTGCTAATTTTCTGGTCATTTCTTTCCGTGCTCGTTTTTTCTTAAAGAAATGTCACTATTTACCTTGGAATCCATTTCTGAAGTTTCAACTTCGGTTTCATTGACGTCATCATCACCTACTGTAAACAAAAAAATAAAATGACAGCAATTTTGTATATAATTTCATTTACCAATGCCTATTGTAATATAATAAAATTACTTACTATGTAGTTCCATTGTTTAGGATGTACCTTTAGCTTCTTGTATTCGCTATTCTCTTTATTCTTTTCGTGACTAACTTTATTTTTTCTTTGTCACCCAAAGTTCTGGCTACTCTAATCATGTAGCCTGTACGGCCACGTTCTCTCCGTTTCAAAAGCAATTGTTTATCTTCCTCAATTGTTGTGATTTCCAAGGCATTTTTAGCGGCTACATCAAACGGCTCGACAAGTGATTCAGCAGTTTTCTCTTTTTAAATATTCCGCTAGCCTTGTGTTTTATTTTACGAGTATTTCCACGAATCGTTAAGCTTTATAATCTTTTCACAAACTTTATTAGGACTTTGTTGGTATTTTTGCCTTTTTCCAGTGTAATAGTAGTAGTAGTTCTGTTACCATACTTCATCTTCGGAAACATGGAGCCTATGGAATCTCATATGATTAAAGAATTTTAAAATGTTTCTAAGTGATGACGACTTACTATCAGTAATTTCTTGTTTTAAAAAGCTATTAGATAAATTCCTTCTCTACAAATAAATTCATTAAAATAAAACAATTTAGTAGACATTAGCATAAGTGATAATTTTTTTTTATCTGAAACCTAGCCCTTCATATCTATCGATACCCACACTTATTTTTTTAAAAGTTTGAACTATTCACAGAGCTAACCAAACTTCATAAGCTTTAAGTACCCCACGATAGAACACCATTAACAAATGCAAAAGATGCACTGCTTTCAAATTTTGAAATTGGCTTGAAAGAATTTTGACCTTGAATTTGACTTCATTTGGTGGAACCAAGAAAGAGATTAATCAGATGTAGTCATGATTCATGTATGCGGATCACACTTACATATGGCGTCACGTTCAGCGCGAATAGATGATGATGATAATAGTTATAAAAATAATCGCCGAACCTCTAATCTAACCAAAAATTTTATAAAATCCGAAACTTTAAGCTCAAGTCGCAGCGGGTTAATTAACTTCAATTTGACTAAAATTTGTAAATAAACTTGAAACTAACATTTAATTTTCCACTTTAAAATCTGAAAAAAATATTTCTTGTACAAATAAGTGGCACCCTAATGTATGTGACCTTGAAAATATTTAATATATATATATATATATATATAATATATATATAATAAAAATATAATATATATATATATATTATATATATATATATATATATATATATAATATATATATATATATATATATATATATCTATATAATAATATTAGTCAGAAGGCATTTTCAAGGTCACATACTTACCATGCCACTTATATGTTACAAAAAAATATTTTTTTCAGATTTTAAAAGTGGAAAATTAAATGTTAAGTTTGAAGTTTATTACAAATTTTAGTCAAACTTGAAGTTAATTAACCCGCTTGCGACCTTGAAGCTTCAAGTTTCGGAATTCTTATAATTTTTGGGTTAGATTACGAGGTTCGGCGAATTATTTTTTATAACTATTATCATCATCACCTATTCGCGGCTGAACGTGACGCCATATGTAAGTGGTGATCGCATACATGAATCAATGCTAATCGATTAATCTTTTCTTGGTTCCTACCAAATGACGTCAAATCTCAAGGTCAAATTCTTTCAAAGCAATTTTCAAAATTTGAAACGCAGTGCACTTTTTGCATTTGTTAATGGTGTTCTATCGGTGGGGTACTTAAAGCTTATGAAAATATTTTTATCTCTGTGAATAGTTAAAACTTTTAAAAAAGTTATTGTGGCTATCGATAGGTATAGGGCAGTTTTAGATATAAAAAAAATACCACTTACATTAATTTCTAGCTAAATTGTTTTTTTTAATGAATTTATTTGTAGAGAAGGAATTTAGCTATTAGCTGTTTTTTAAAACATGAAATTCCGGTAGTAAGTCTTTTTCACTTAGCAACTTATAAGATTCCGTTAATCCAAATAAAAATATTTGAAAAGGAAATTCCATAGGCTCGCATGTATCCGAAGATGAAGTATGGTAACAGAACTACTACTACTATTACACTGGAAAAAGGCAAAAATACCAACAAAGTCCTAATAAAGTTTGTGAAAAGATTATAAAGCTTAACGATTCGTGGAAATACTCTGTAAAATAAACAGCAAGAATACCGAAATTAAAAAGAGAAGAAAACTTTGTTGAATCACTGGACGAGCTGTTTGATGTAGCCGCTAAAAATGCCTTGGAAATAATAAAAATTGAGGAAGATAAACAATTCCTTTTGAAACAAAGAGATACGTGGCGTCAGGCTTACATGAATTAGAGTAGCCAGAAACTTTTGGGTGACGAAAGAAAAAATACAAGTTAGTCCCACGAAAAGAAAGAGAATAGCGAATACAAGAAGCTAAAGGTACATCCTAAACAATGGAACTACATAGTAAGTAATTTTATTATATTACAATAGCATTTGGTAAATGAAAATTATATAACAAAATTGCTTCATTTATATTTTTTTGTTTACAGTAGGTGATGATGACGTCAATGAAACCGAAGTTGAAACTTCAGAAATGGATTCCAAGGTAAATAGTGACATTTCTTTAAGAAAAAACGAGCACGGAAAGAAATGACCAGAAAATTAGCAGCAGCTCTCTACAAATGTCAAATAAATGCTCGACTAAGTGAAAAATTTCGCGAAGAATTTTGCGACATCAAGGGTTCCTTAAATCAAAAAATACTCAAGGAGCGTTTATAAATTCGAATTTCCGTTAAGGGAGGAATCTGAAGGGATAATTGGCCAAAGGTAGAGAAAAGGACCGTTCATAAATACGGGCCTTAAAGCTGCCAAAAAAAACTTGTACAATATAGTCCAAACTTTGATAGTAAAAATGTTGTTGACATTCCAAAAAAAATTGCTTCTACAGGCATCAGATCTTGAGATCTTTTAGAAACATCAAATGATGATATCCTTATATAACTGATAACCGAAATTCTATAAATATGTTCAAGATATGCAAAATGAAAGATTTCTTAAAATTACATCCGTCAGGATTGGAAAACAATGATTTTTGAAAGACAGAGAAATAATACAATTTGAAAATAATTAATGATGCAGCAAGTAAGCGAATTAAAATTGCTACAGATTTTAATTGCGTAATAACAAATGATAATGAACAAAAATCATATCTTTTATAAGTACTCACGAACAGTGTCAAAATCTTGAAAAAATGATATTCACAAATTCTCACTTGCCTAATTAGATTTCTTTTGTTTCAGGTTATTGAGGAATACCAACGAAAGCTTCCAAATGTTAATTTAGAAATACTTCGGCAACAAGTATAATAATTTAAAATAAAAAAAAATTGTAAACTTAATCTATAAATAAAATCTCGTTTTTATTGTTAAATTTTTAAAGTTTCAGTGTTTTAAAAGAAAGTATCTTAATACCTTTATGATCAATTTCAGTTAAATTATATCGACTCTTGGAATACTTTAGGGGCAAGTCGTCATGGGTTAATATTATTGCATGTACCTGAAAATTGATAGAAATTACTTTTATGTGTAATGAAACAAAATTAGCTCGGTTTCCCACCATAAAATCAAAAGTTGAAAAATAAGTGGCACCCTAATTAATATATAATATATATATATATATATATATATATATATATATATATATAATATATATAATATAATATAGTATATATATATATATATACTATATATATATATATTATATAATTATATATATATTAATAATATATAGTATTATATATATATATATATATATATATATATATATATATATATATATATATATATATATATATATATATATATATATATATATATATATATATATAAAAAAATATATATATATATATATATATATTCAACAATAGAAAAGGAGTTAATCTAATGGAATAAAAGGAGCATCTCGCTATCCCATATCATATTACCTTTGGAGGAACTTAATAACAATAAAAATAGCTAAATTCCAACAAATTATATATATATATATATAATATATTATATATTATATATATATATTATTATATATATATATAATATATTATATATATTATATATATTATAATAATATATATATTCCATATCATATTACCTTTGGAGGAACTTAATAACAATAAAAATAGCTAAATTCCAACAAATTTATATAAAATGGCTGCTGATAAGATACATATAGAATTATTTTTATACGAAAAAAAGAAACTAGAAAATGAAATATAATAAAATATCTTTAAAACAGTTAAGTAATATAAGACCATTAATACTGTGTAACCATCTTATTAAGTTATTTTTAAAAAAGTATTAATGGCTATTAGTTTTACAAATAGGAATGAGAATTGAAGTCATAAAATTAGTACAAATAAAAAAACTAACAAACAATGAACTTTTTTCTGTAAAAATTAGGAGAGACGAGAACGCCATAACAAATCGACTGAGGGTGTCCACGAGACCATAGTGGGGTTGAACACGTACCTGTAAATAAAAGAGTACAAGTTCTAATTAAAATTCAGGTAACACAGAAAAGAAACATTAAAATTTACTTTCCAATCTCAACACACTAAAGGGTCCTTATTAATTATATAACACCCTCTCGATTTTCAGGAGACGTATATAAAATACTTAAAACTTATCTGAAAGAAAGAAAACATTAAAAAAAAAAACGAAATGGTTCTGAAAAGTTGTCGTAAAATTTTATATTTCTAACATTTGTCTATGTAGGAAATTATCAAAAACAGCGACCCCAATCGATTTTCATAAAACTTACTACATGGAATGTTTGAAATGAGCTGTAATGAGAAAAAACTTAAATTAAGCATCGGGAAATGACCGTGAAGAAGTTATGTCGTCTTACAATTTGATATTTATGACATGCAAAATTAAATCTTACCATTTCCTCCTCCCAGAGTAAAATAGTTGCCAGATGCTTCTTTAAATTATTTTTCTAGCACTCGGGGTCTGAGGGTACAAATATTCGTGTGCCATGCATGTCATTTAGACTTTATAACTTTTTTTAGGATAATTTATCATGTTTCTGTTTACGTTTTTCCTACTTTTCCGATCATTTTAAGCATTTCTTGTAAGTTTCATGAAAATAGAGTGTCTCTGGAAATTGAAAAGATCCTGCTAAAGAGGAGTACATAATAGAGAAGTTTGATGCAAATGTACGAAAACATGACCGCATCACTTCGAACGGTCAATCACATGTCTATTCAGTTTAATGTTTTAAGTAGCGTAATAAAGCTTGTCATTGCCTTTACCATAACAAAAAATAAACTGGTTCCAATGCTCCAGAATATAAAGATAGTGTCAGTACATTTGCATTGCTAGCACAAATTAGCAAATTTCGAAACCTAATATTTTTTCAGAGTTTAATGTATTCTGAATGTTTCGGATATTTAATTGTGTTACATGGGTACGTAACTTTACTTACGTTAAATTTATTATTTAACGTAAATAAAATTGTAAATGTGAAAAATATCGTGTCTTTGATAGGTTGGACACTTTGTTAATTTAAGCATTTTATTCGTAGCTCAGGGTGTTTAGACCCGATAGTTTATGCTGGCTTTGATAGAAAATTATACGTTTTGTTAGATATTACTGCGTTAACTGGCTATGATGTGTTAGGTTAAGTTTTTTGCTGAATAATGTTAGATTCGGTAGAGAATTTTGTTAATGTCAACGTTAATTCATAGTTCAACAATGATGTTATATTTGATACGCGAGACACTTTGATGAAGATAGCATCAATTCATAGTTCAAGATGGTTGTATATTTGATAGGTAGGATACTTTGTTAAGAGGATTTGTTAGATAATACTGTTTTTAAATGCTGATGATATGATGGAAAACAGGGTTAGGTTGAGTTTTGATGTGTGATGATTGGATAGGTTGAGAACTTAATCATAGTTCCAAATGTTAATGTCTTATTCATAGTTCCAAATGTTGGTATCTTTAGCAGGCTATAGCACTTTTGTAAATGTTAGATATGTTGGTAATGTTCAGTCTTGGGTTGAAATTTGGTGAATAGCGGATGTATCGATTTGGCAACGTCGCTTTGTTTATAAAGTAAAACTTATGAAATAACTTTGGTAGTTAGTGTGATAGTTATGTTAGTTATGTTAAATTTTGCTAAGTTTTGTTAAATATTACTATGATAGTATAAAAAAAGAATAACTGATTTGGTGGAACAATGTTGGAAAAGTGACCCTAATTTAAGTTCTGTTTGATGATGCTAGCTATTTACAAATATCAGGCATTGAATTTTTGTCAATGTAAGCGAATTATGCGTACGTAAGATATGTTAGATACGTTAAAAACATTAAAACACTGAAATTTAAGTTGTAATCATACAGAAGAACTTATTTTTATGTAATATTTGTATCTCATTGATACTTAAAAATGACTTTAATCACTTACAGTCGATATTTTTTTAATAGACAAGAATAAAAAAATGATGTGAACATAAAATGTTTTTAACAATTTTATGTAATGTTTATAAATAATTAAATTTATTTAGGACTTTAATCACTTAATCATGACGTTAATCGTTCAATCAATGGATCACGGCTATTCGGGAAGGGGTGGTATATTTAGTTGATTAGAGTATGATCCATTGATCTATTGATTAATTGATATTTTTACTAAAAAAATCAGTAAAACTTTAAACAAAATGAAAATATAAAAGTTTAAGTTTACAGAGGAAGATGAGAACATATAAATGTTTCAGGTTAAAAGAAGATGATGTACTCGAAATATTATAGTTAATGTTTAAAAAAGTGTCTCTTTGAAAAGAAAAAATATTAAAAGTGTAGGAAACGGAATAACGTTACATCTCTTATGTTATAATTTAAAAATATATTTGTTTTGGCTGATTAAAATTATATTAAAAACGAGTAAAATATGAAATTTAAATGTAAATGCTAGAATAGAAAAGGGAAATATATTTATTTATGATGAAAATCCTTCGGTGTTTCTACCACCACCACCACCACCTACTACTACTACTACTACTACTACTACTACTACTGGTACTACTACTACTACTACTACTACTACTACTACTACTACTACTACTACTACTACTACTACTACTCTCTCCATCTCCAATTTGACTCCCTTCAGGTAATAAATATGTATGCTTTATTGATGTCAAAACTTTGTTTTGCTAACATTTATTTGTCGAATAGAGTGATAGATAGTAATGCTATGATAAATTTTTGTAAAGTTTTGTTAAATATTAGTATGATAGTGTAAAATTAACACTGATATGTTAGAGTTATGTTGGAAAAGGTCATAGAGTTAAGGTATTTAAGATATATAAGGTGATGTTAGCTAGTTTACCGGTATTATACAGTGAATTTTGTTAATGCTAGCTGTTTATTCATATGTTAGGTATGTTAGATATGTTATTTTTATGCTGTAAACATTAAAGAATAGAAAGATTTAATAAAAATTGTGTTGTGTTCGTGCAAAAGAACTTGTTTTCATGTAATGTTTGTATAGCACTGGTGCTTAAATATGACTTTAATCACTTATAGATGATATTTTTTTTTAAAAAATGAAACATTTTTAATTGAATTTTAATTTTAATTGAAACGTTGTTAATGCTTAGTAAAGAAAATAAGGAATATGAAAATGTGTCTCTATGGAAATAAAAATATTAAACGTGTGGAAAGCTGAGTAACACAACAACTCATAGATGTTACATTTTAATAAAAGTCAAATGAGTTTCTATTACTTCTGCTATTTCTACTACTACTACTACTACTACTACTACTACTACTACTACTACTACTACTACTACTACTACTACTACTACTACTACTACTACTACTACTCTCCATTCTCCAACCTGAGTCTGTTCTAGAGTCGATCGCCTCCTTCGTATGCTGGGTACGTAAATATATATATATATATATATATATATATATATATATATATATATATATATATATATATATATATATATATATATATATATATATATATATATATTTATAATTATATATTATATATATATATATATGTGTGTGTGTGTGTGTGTGTACACGGAATAGCACTATATCTCTTAACTACTACAACTACTACCTACTACTACTACTACTACTACTACTACTACTACTACTATCAAGGCTATAACTACTATACGAGTGAGGTCATGGAGTATTCGAACTCTGAACCCATTCTTGCATAATGTTTGATGTAACATACATTATGCAAGTCGACAGCAAGTTTTTACTTCTGGTTCCGCATAGCACAACTCTGACTCCAACACATATCATCCGGTGCAGCTAATACTCATTTATCGACTCTGAATCCTGCTGCTAGGTAATAAGAATATTTATTATTATTATTATTATTATTATTATTATTATTATTATTATTATTATTATTATTATTATTATTATTATTATTATTATTATTATTATTATTATTATTATACAATAACTTCTATTTTCATGAAAATGTGTTTTGCTAGGACTTGAAACAGTAAAGCAGTATGGTAAAGCAGTAAAACATGGGGTGGATCGAGGGTGGGGTGGGACCCCCATATAGGCTGTTTGTGGTACTGCTTTAGTGCTTTACTGCTTTAGGGTCAATAAAAACATGTTTTTATAAAAAATTTGACAACCTTTTCCTTAAAAAACAAAAATGTTTTTTAAAATTTTAAAAGTTTCCCAAAAACAAAATGATTTTCATTAAAACAAAATATTTTTCATTAAAAACAAAATGGTTTTCAAAAAACTTTAATAAATAAACAGGTTTTCTATAAATAAAATATAAGAATCTATGTATACGAACTCTACTTACATACATCTTTGTACACGGGTTTGATATAGTACAAAGTAGGCAAGTCGAAATGCAAGTTTTGACTCGAGTACCTCCATCTCGTATCCCATTTCAGCTCTATACCCCCGTTTTGGGGTTCGGTCCCCATCTCAAATGGGGACCTTACCATTTCTGATTCATCTGGAATCATCATCATCCTTCGTCATTCTGCAATCTCTTATGCATTCTGTGCAATTCTTCTTCTTCTTCTTTTTTCAATTGGCCCCCTTCCAGGGGGTACTCAGACTCATTTAAGAGTATTGAAACTATGTTATCCATGCTCTACGTCACTGAAAACATATATAAACACACTAATATCAAGGTGTTAAGTACATGTTTACTATCTCGGCACCGCACCGGCTCCACACCGGTGTCGGTACCAACACCTACAATCACTCATTTGATCCGTCATACGAGACTTCTTCTTTTCCTTCTTCTTTTTTCCTTCCTCCATCTTCCTTCGTCTTCTTCTGTGCTTTTCTTCTTTTTTTAAGGGTCCCGCTCCAGGGGGTTCTCAAACTCATTTTGGGGTTATGAAACCCTCAAAAATGAGTTCTTCATCAGTAAAAACATAGGTAAAGACACCTCATTTATCCTAATATTAGGGTGTTAAGTACATGTTTGTTAATGTTGTACCGCACAGCACCGTACCGACTCATTTGAGCCGGTACTTAACTTATCCTCAGTACTCTAATTCATTCATTCTCTTTTATCCATTCTCCAAAATTCAACATTCTAAGTTCATTTCCTAGGTTTTTCCAGTCTGACTCCGCATCGGCTCTGGCTCCGTCCCATATGATCCGACACTTTATTTAACATCGGCACTCTATTTCATTCAATCTCTTCTATACGCTCACCAAATTTCCGCATTCTAAGTCCATTTTTAAGGTTTTGGGGTGTGGGCTGCACCTCCTACCCCGTGGGCATAGCACTACGATACAGTGTCTATGACTATGTTACCCCATATAAAAAAGGTATACCAAATTTGAAGAGGATACGATATCTCTAACCCACCCGTTGCAAAGATATGTTTCTTATGTGTTTTTCCAATCTGGCTACGCAATCGGCCCCGGCCCCTGCCCCGGCCCCGGCCCATTTGCTTCGCCATTTAATTTAACATCGCCACTCTATTTCTTTCATTCTCTTCTATACGCTCACCAAATTTCAGCCTTCTAAGTCCATTTTTAGATTTTGGGGGCCAGCACCCCTCCTTTCCCACATGGACGTAGCGGCATGAAACATTGGATACAACGATGTTGACCCCATATAAAGAAGGCATGCCAAGTTTGAAGAGGATACGATGTCTCTAACATCTCCGTTGCTTGGGTATGGCTTTTGGATTCATTCGAGGTCGAATGAAACCATATAAATAACCCCACGCTGGGGCCATGGGAACTCTGGCGTTCGGGAAAGTAACCACGGAAATCTCATTTTTGGGACGTTTGACCCCTGTTTGGCACACGTCATGATATGTTTTGGACGAAAGGTAAGCCGGCTACGCAAAACGCGTGTTGATTCTTTCTAAAACCGCAACGGTTGAAACGACCCGCACGGCAGCAGAGGGAATCGACTCGACATACCTCAAAACATACTAGTCAACACCAAGCTCGGCTCTGTAGCTCGAGAAACAAAAATGTTGCATAGATGCATTAGAAAAGGGGGTAGGGGTACTATCTAATACTAAACCATGGTAGGAGTGATTCGATTCCATCATAAACCACGGGAATCGATTCAGCAGTATCGATTATATACTAATCGATACCTATATCGGGTATATTCCGTGACATACGATATACCATGCTAGAAGCATTAGAAAAGGGGGCAGCGGGGTACTAAACCATGGTAGGAGTGCTTCAATCACGTTATAAACCACGGTAATCGACTCCCTATACCTTAAAACATAGGTATCGAACCCACACTCGGGCCACCTATCTCAATATAAATGCAGTGCTAGAAGTGCTAGAAATTATACACACGCGCGAGCGACGCGTGACGTCACTTCTAGCCCCCATTTCAAATCTGTTGGATACTATTGATGATGATGATGATTATATATATATATATATATATATATATATATATATATATATATATATATATATATATATATATATATATATATATATATATATATATATATATATATTCGTATGCGAGCGTTGATTAACTAAAATTATTTTTGTTTTTGTTAAAATATTTTTTATTCGAGCCACAAAAAAAATGGCTCTTTTATAACTCAAGCACGTAGATTTTTATTATTTTTTATTGAAAATCTCTTCACAAAATCGTTTTTTCGCGCTTATTTTTTGATATATATATATATATATATATATATATATATATATATATATATATATATATATATATATATATATATATATATATATATATATATATGTATACATACGCTATATATATATATATATATATATATCAGATTTGGGTTCAAGTACATAGTACTTGTACTTGTACTGTATATTCTTGAAATATCTAAACCCAGTGTACTTGCCTTGTGCTTGAACCTTTGTATTTGAAAATTTGCAAAGAATTTGCAAGTACTTTTGGCATTTTAACGTAATATTTTTATTATTATTATTATTTTCCTACGTTTTGATATTATTATTTCTTATATACGTATTCTAAATAAATTTTCATGTACGAATATAATGTGTCATTAAATATATATATATATATATATATATATATATATATATATATATATATAAATATATATATATATATATATATATATATATATATATATATAATATATATATAGCACATATATATATATATATATATATATATATACTATATATATATATATATATATATATATATATATATATATATATCAAAAAACGACTCCTACACTCGTGCTACTCGTGCTTAGCACGAGTTAACTTAGAGAAACGATGAATCCTTTACAAATATCATAATGCTATGATAAAATTTTCTTTTTTTTTCATACAAAGTATCATATGAATAAAATATTACATAATAAATATAAAATATTGTGTAAGGTGAAACAAAAGTGTAAGAATCATTATTACATAATGCTATTTTTCAATCCATTAAAAAATGCGACTATTCGTGCCCAGATCCAGATAGTGGAGATTGCGTTCGAGGAATTTTCCTATAAGGTATGAATATTGTGCTTTGGCATCTGGTAGTTACTTTTTGATGTTGCCATTCTCTTTAAATATAAATGGGGAGAGACTAAGTACTTGATTTATTTTAAACTTTATTTTATATATATATATATATATATATATATATATATATATATATATATATATATATATATATATATATATATATATATATATATATATATATATATATATATATATATATATATATATATATATATATATAGATTTTTTTTTTTTTTTTTTTTTTAAAGTTAGTATACACTTTGATATATATATATATATATATATATATATATATATATATATATATATATATATATATATATATATATATATATATATATATATATATATATATATATATATATATATATATATATATATATATATATATTTATATATATATATATATATATATATATATATATATATATATATATATATATATATATATATATATATATATATATATATATATATATATATATATATATATATATATATATTTTATATATATATATATATATATATTTATATATATATATATATATATATATATATATATATATATATATATATATATATATATATATATATATATATATATATATATATATAGCCGAGATGGTTATTGATTGGATTTGAAAGTTGTGTAACAAAGCGTTTATGGAGGGTATAATTCCGAGGGATTGGAGGAGAGCAATAATAGTACCCTTATATAAGGGTAATGGGGATAAGGTGCCTGTAGGTATTATAGGGGAATAAGTTTATTGAGCGTTGTAGGGAAGATATATGCAGGTATTTTGGTCGAAAGAGTGCGTCGAGTAACTGAAGGACTGATTGGTGAAGAACAAGTCCGTTTAGAAGTGGTAGAGGATGTGTGCATCAAATCTTTACATTGAAACAAATGATTGAGAAAATGAGGGAGAAGAAGAATAAATTGCATTTAGGTTTTATGGATTTGCAACAGGCATATGATAGATTTAATAGGGAAGCTTTATGGCAGGTGTTAGTGATATATGGTGTTGGTGGTAGGCTTCTGAATGGAATCAAAAGTATGTATGACGATAGTGAAGCGTGTGTAAGAATAAATGGTGTCGAAAGGGATTGGTTTAATATTAATGGCGTAGTGAGGCAGGGATGTGTTATGTCTCCTTAGTTATACAATTTGTATATGGATGGGGTTATGAAAGAATTAGAGGTGGGGTGGCAGGGGAAGGAGTTAGAATGATGGAGAATGAAAGAGAGTGGAGGGTTCCCTACCTATTATATGAGGATGATTTGATTTTGTGTGGCGAATCTGAAAAGAGTTTGAGAGGATTGGTAGAGATATTTGATATTGTGTGTAAAAGAAGGGGTTTGAAAGTAAACGCAGATAAGAGTAAGGTTATGATTGTGTGTGAGGACATTCTTCGGTGTGAAGTTATGTTAGATGATGAGCAGCTGGAAATAGTGTCTGAGTTTAAATATTTAGGATATATGTTGGATGAAAAGGGAACGAATGATGCAGAGTGTAGTAGTAAAGTTGTGAATGGCAGGAAGGAGGCTGGTGCAGTTAAATCCTTGGTGGATGAAAGGGGACTAAGTCTTGAGTTCTCTAGGGTCTTATATGAGGGTATGTTGTTACCTGTGTTAGTGTATAGTAGTGAGACTATGGTCTGGGATAAGAGGTATAGATCAAAAGTACAATGTGTTCAGATGGACAATCTTAGGGGAGTGTTGGGTGGGAGAAAATTGATAAAATGAGGGATGAACGTATTAGAAAGTTGTATGGTGTAAAGAAAGGGGTAAATGAGAGAGTAAATGAAAGTACGTTGAGATGGTTTGGTCATGTGGAAAGGATGGATGATAGTCTGTTTGTTAAGCGGATGAATAGTGGTGAGTGCGCTTAGAATCAATCGGCTGGGAGACCGAAAGAAAAAAGTGAATTGAGTCAGTAAAGGAATGCCTGGAGGAGAGAAATGTGAGTTTGGCAGAAGCGAGAAGAAAGGTGCATAGCAGGAGTGAATGGCTGGGTTTTGTGAGGGGGTGTTTTTGTAGCCCACCTGGGCTATGGCATGAACCCCACATTGACGAGATGCCATAGTGAGGGTCCGTCGAGGTCCCGTGAAGCTCTAGGGTGGATTTTCTGACTGCGACAAGTTCTCACTTAAAGGTATAAGAGGGCGGCCAAGGCTGGGCTTTCTTTCTGACTTTAGCTATAACTAGCTACTTTTCTGTTTCCGGTGCATGTTACGCACCTTACCCCCAATCTTGGGGGAGAGAAGGTATATATATATATATATATATATATATATATATATATATATATATATATATATATATATATATATATATATATATATATATATATATATATATATAATTTGTTCTCTAAGTACTTGTACTTGTACTTGAACAAATTCTAGAATACTTGTACTTGAACAATTCTAGAGTACTTGTACTTGAAAATGTACTTGAATCCAAGCCTAGATATATATATATATATATACATATATATATATATATATATATATATATATATATATATATATTTATCGAACCAAACACCCATATATGTAAAAAAATATATATATATATATATATATATATATATATATATATATATATATATATATATATATATAAGTAGTATGTACCCCACTTCCGCGATACCACCCTTTTCGATATGAAGGACTAGAGCTATCGCTTTCAAACTTGGTATATGGTCATTGTGGGTGATAAACTGATCACATGCGAGTTTTGGTGACCGTAGGTCACCCCTAAGGGGGTGCTGCCCCCGAGAGCGTAGCCGCTACGCCCTCGTTTATACCCTTTTGGCTTTCCAAACCCGAGATTGAGTTAAGCCTAACGGCTAATCATCGAACCAGGTGTTCGATGCGCGTGAGAGAGAGAGAAGAGCGCGCGCTGCGTTTAGAAGAGCAGTGTCCATTGTGTGTGTGTGTGTGTGTGTGTGTGTATTATTATTACGTCGAAGAAGTGATCCCCGAAGGGGATCACTTCTGAGTTGTTTTTTAAGCCCTTCTGCGTGTCCTTCAGCATCGCACCGCACGCCCCGCACCGCGCCGTAGCGCTCCGCTTCCGACTCATCCTCTGGAGTTTTTATTATTATTATTATTATTATTATTATTATTATTATTATTATTATTTTTTATTATTATTTATTATTATTATTATTATTATTTTTGTTATTATTTCCGCCGTGGTTTCTTCTTCGCATCCGGTTCCGAGTTCGATATATATCTACATGGGTTAGGGTTATCGTACCTGGATAAAATTTGGAGGGGTGTTAGATGGGGAGGTAACCTCGTCGTAGACGAGGTTACGTCCCCGTGGGTCCCCGAAGGGGGCCCCCCTTTAAAAATCGAAGTGTTCGTAATTGGCTGAAATTTGGTGAGAGGATTCAGAGTTGAATTTCTAGAAATACTTGATATGTGAATCTGTGGAGTTGGCTCCGGCACCGGTGCTGGAGCCACTGCGGTGCCGAGTTAATAAACAGTCGTATAACAACAATGTTGATGTGCTTATATATGTTATTGGATCTGTAGATTTCGAAAATAATGGTTTCAGAACCATCAAGAAAAAATAAATCAATAAATAAATAAATAAAATTTCTTATTCTTTTTTTGTTTATAACTTACAAATTTACGTTTTTACATACCCTAAAGCAGTAAATCACTAAATCAAGCCACCCAACCATCCCTCCTGTCCAGTTGTGATCTATTGATCTATTGATTAAGGTCAAATTTTTACTAAAATTGTAACGTTTTACATACCCTAAAGCAGTAAATCACTAAATCAAGCCACCCAACCTACATATCTGTCCATCTGTGATCCATTGATCTATTGATCTATTGATCTATTGATCTATTGATTAAGGTCAAATTTTTACTAAAATTGTCATGTTTTACATACCCTAAATCAGTAAATCAGTAAATCAAACCACCATCCACCCACCCTCCTGACCAGTTGTGATCTATTGATCTATTGATCTATTGATCTATTGATTAAGGTCAAATTTTTTACTAAAATTGTAACGTTTTACATACCCTAAAGCAGTAAATCAGTAAATCAAACCACTATCCAACCTCCCTCCTGACCATCTGTGATCTATTGATCTATTGATCTATTGATCTATTGATCCTATTGATAAAGGTCAAATTTTTTACTAAAATTGTAACGTTTTTATACCTAAATCAGTAAATCCAGTATCAAACCTACATCCATACCCTCCCTGACCAGATTTACGGCGTCTATTGATCTATTGATCTATTGATCTATTGATCTATTGATTAAGGTCAAATTTTTACTAAAATTGTAACGTTTTACATACCCTAAATCAGTAAATCAGTAAATCAAACCACCATCCAGCCACCCTTCTGTCCTTCCTTGATCTATTGATCTAATTGATTATTGATTCAGATCACATTTCGAGTATCATTTTGGATAAACATAACATAAAAATCAAGTTCTTTATACAAAGATCAATCAATATATGTTGACGTAACAGTTTTCACATTAATAAAGCTTACTTAGCACCATCTGAACTATGAATATAATACACAACGACAAACCTGACATGCCTTAACAAAGTTCCACACTTAACAACAGTAAAGTAACTAACATAGCATACAAGGACGTAACCTATTCATACTTTTGTCAAGCATATCTCTAACATAACAATGTTAATTTATATTAACATGGTAATATTTAACTAAAATTTATCACAACATTGGTTAATTATTATACTGATCAACGAGTATACTCTAACGTAATAAGGTTTCCACATCAATAAAGCTAACATGACGTAACATGAACTAAGAAAATGTACAAAGACAAACCTAACACAACTTACACACGAAAAAACTGTTAACATTAACAAAGTTCCAAACTAACACCAGTAAAGTAACCTTTTATAAAGCAAAAACGTAACCTAATGCTTACTTTTCCAAGGATATCTCTACCATAATAACGTTAATCTTACACTGACACAGCAACATTTAGCAAATATTTTATCATAACATTGGTTAAGTATCATACTGATCAACGAATATACTCCTAACGTAACAAGGTTTCCACATCAATAAAGCTATATGATGTAACATGAACTAAGAAAATAATCTGTAATATTTAACCAAAAATTTAACCTAACCATCATAATACCTAATGGGTAAAGACAAACAACGTAAAGTTTTACCCTCTGTAAAGCTAAACTATGAACATAACATACTTAACACACAACAACCAGACGAATAAACAGCTATCATTAACAACTTAGTCAATAAAGCGAACTTACGAGGGAAGTAAAACAAGTTTTCATTTTTATAACATATAATTTTTCATTGAAAAGAGCGTTATATAAATACATAAAAACATATAAATACATAAAAACATGTTTATTTTAAATATATTAATTCATCTAATCAGAGAACATAGGATTCAAGTTGGGTAAGTTCTATATATCTCTCTAAAAATTCAACACCCTTTGAAAGGATGTAACTATAAATACCTTCAGCAGCACTAAACCATTTTTCAGCATATTTTGATTCAGCAGCACTCATTCTCTCATACAAGAGAGAAGTAAATTCATCCAAGCTGATAGTTATTAAAGCATTCCTGTATACTGCATTATACGGGAAACCACATGTTTTGGTGTAAATATCATAGATTACACCATGTGCTATAAGTATTAAGTCCTCAAGTATGTCAACATCGTTAAGATGCGATGTTAATTCGTTTTTTATTTTAAGCAATGCTGTAATATTTTCAGATGTTCGAACTGTGAAACCTATACACGTATGTCTGAAGGTCACACAATCGATGGGTTTCCAGTAGTTGCGTACATCAAGGGTTTTAATATCGTCACATGACGAGAACACAACGTCTATTCTATTAGAACCTCTCACGTTATCTTTCCAGTTAGATATTTCACTGCTAGTCGATATACCAGATGACACACATTTATCCTCTATCCATCCTGCTGCAATATTGATGATCTTGATGAACTCTTCAACACAAATGAATAAAGGTCTATTATTTGAACCTCTGGATGGAATACAAGCAATGTATCGGTATCCATCCGGTTGACGATTAAATATAAATGACACATCGTTGGGAATAACGAAGCTCCTCGTGAAAATATCAACAACATTTAGAGATGCGAGGTGAGGCTATCGTACCAGCACAGCGAAAATGTCTACTGACGGAAATCGAATGCGTAAACAACCCTTAAATGTAATGATTCTTTCTTTCAACCAATCAGAAGAAAGTAAACAAAAATACGACGTACGAACGAACCATATCAACTCAAAAGGTATATATTCTCGTTAAACAACAACAACAACAACAACAACAACAACAACAACAACAACAACAACACCAACAACAACAACAATAACATGGTACAAAAATAAGTTCTTTATATACTAATCAACGAATATGTGCTAACGTAACAGTGTTTTCACATTAATAAAGCTAACATAGCATGACCAGAACTAAGAATATATTGTACAATGGCAAAACCTGACACACCTTACGCACGAATAAACTATTAACATTAACAAACTCCTGCGCTTAACAACAGTAAACTACATAACACTGCATACAAAACGTAACCTATTCACACTTTTTCAAGCATATCTCTAACATATCAATGTTAATTTTACATGAATAATATTCAACAAAAATTTAGCATAACCATGTCTAAGCATCATACTGACAACAAATATATTGCTAATGTAACAAATGTTTTACATCAACTTCGTAATATTTAACAAAAATTCATCATAACCTCGTCTAAATATCATAATCCCAAACGAATAATTGCAAACATAACAAAGTTTTTAACCAAACATAACATAAAAATAAAAATTTTTTATCCTGACATAACATAAAAATAAGTTCTTTGAATAAAATATCACAGTAAAGCGTAATAGTTTACTGATTTTAAAGCAGTAAATCAGTAAATCAGTAAATCAAACCACCCATTCCTGCAGTCCCCTATCCATCCACCCGTCTATGATCTATCGACCTATTGATTCAGGTCATATTTCGAGTATCATTTTGGATCAGCAACAGGTAAAGACGTATTATCTAACAAAATCCCTTAACAAAGTGACCAATCTATCAAAGATACCAGCATCTCGAACTATGAATTGACACTATCTTCATCAAAGTGTCTCACGTCTCGAGTATAACATCATTTGAACTATGAATAAACGTAGACATTAACAAAATTCTCGGGCAAACCTGACATTACTCAACAAAAACTTAACCTAGACTCACGTTTCTAACACATCATCGTCAGGTAACACAGTAATATCTTACAAAACTCATCATTTCTCTACCAAATCAGTGTTAATTTCACCCTGTCATAGTAATATTTAACATAACGTACCTAACTTACGAATAAACAGGTTTCATTAACCAAGAGTATCTAAAGCAACACACCACCTCCCGCTTACACCCAGGGGATGCGACGCTCGACAGAGCCACGGCCTTGAGGATCACCCCGAGGTGCACGATCATTGGGCACTCTGGCCCGAGGGCTGGGCCTTACCCCCTTCGGAGGGGTAATGCCTCTTACCCCTTCGGGTGATCCCCTCTCTCACACCCTTTCAGAAATTTACGGGCTCTCGAGTGGTGAATGTTGCTTTAGATCTGTGGTTGAACCTGTTTAGTACGTGCTGGTAAATATTACTGTGACAGGGTGAAACCAACACTTTAATTTGTGAAATGATGAGTTTTATGGATATTCCTGTGTTACCTGACGATGATGTGTTAGAAAACGTGGTCTTAAGTTTTGTTGGTATGTCAGGTTTGCCAGAGGGGCGTCCCATGTACGTTTATTCATAGTTCAAATGATGTTATACTCGAGACGTGGTGCTGATGAAGATGGTGTATGGTTGGGTCTGGAGTGGTCACTTTGTTAAAGGGATTTGTTGAATGTGACGCTGATCAAAGCTGACCAATATGATCCAATAGGTCAGTGAACAGGTGTGAACAGAGACTTCCAAATGGGCGGTTTGGTACTGATTTTTGATTTAAATCAGTAAAAACTATTGCGCTTTACTGTATTTTATTCAAAAGAACTTATTTTATGTTATGTCGGGATAAATTTTATTTTTATGTTGGCTGGTTAAACTTTGTTATGTTCTGATATTCGTTGGGGCTATGATATTTGAACGGGTTATGATGGTACAAATACGAAGTTGATGTAACTGTTACGTAGCATATGTTGTCGTATATTCTTGGAGCACGTGATTATAAATTTTGTTAAATATTACGTAATCATAAGAATTAGCACATTGATGATGAGATATCTTTGAAAAAGAGGTGGCAGAGGAATAATCCCGTTTTGTACACAGTATTATATGGTTACTGTTCTGTTAACGCAGGAGCTGTTTAATGTTGATAGTTTATTCATGCGACAAATATTGTCATTTTGCACAATATATTCTTAGTTCTGATCATGCTATGTTGCTATTATGGCGCATTACGACCAACTTTGCTATTCGACGATGAAACATTTTGTACTATATTGTTGTTATTGTTATTATTAACGTTGCGTGTTATTGACGGTATTATTATTGTTGTTCTTGACTGTTGATAACGAGGAATATATACCGCTTTGAGAACGACATGAACTAAACGTCTGTTGTTACTCTTCTGATTGATTTGAAAGAAAGAATCTCAAATACATTGAGGTTACGCACATTTTTCCGTAAGACATTTTCGCTGACCAACTACGATATCTCTCACGTCTCTAAACCTGTTGTTGATGTTTTCACGAGAAACTAGTTATTACAACGTGTGTCGCTTCTTCAATCCGTCTTCAGATGGTCGACTACGACCTGCTGTTATCAGAGGGTTCAAATAATGAACGCTACGACCATTTGTGATTGAAAGAGTTCATCAGATCGTAATATTGCAGGATGGATCAGTAAATGTGTCTGTATCGACGGCGTGGCTGGGGCGTGAGAGGTCTAACAAACCAGGCGTTGTGTGTGAAGCCCGCGGGCATGCGGCACTGGAGCCGTCGATGTGTGACGCTCAGGCGCGTGTATCGCCCTGCAGTTCAAACGCGAGTATTCGACTCTGGCCCAAAATAAAAGGCAGATGTATCGCATCTTAGCTGATGATTGACATACCAGAAAGGACTTAGCTACTTATGGCACATGGTGTAATCTGATATTTACGCAAGGCATGGTTTCCGTATATTAATACAGATTATAATAACTATCGCCAGATAATTTACTTCTGCCCAATGAGGAAAATGAGTATCTGCTGGTCAAATAGCTGAAAAACTGTTTAGTACTGGCGCCTGGTTACATTCAGGGTGTTATTTTTAGAGAGGTGCTATAGAACGCAGCTTGAATCTTATGTTCTCTGATTAGATAATTAATATATTTAAAAATAAACATGTTTTGTATTTATATGTTTTATGTATTTATATAACGTTTTCAATAATCCCATATGTTATAAAAATGGCCTTTTTTCCAACCTTTATACCAAACTTTATTGACTGGGTTGTGAACTCCTTACTGATGTACAAAAAAGATAACTTACTCCAAAGGGTTGTACTCATGGTGGCACTAGGCAAAGCACGTTGTTCAATCTTAAGTATTATGATGGTTAGGTAGAACCACTGATTAAATCAATACGAATTATTTAACAATTCATGTTTACATCATGTTAACTATTGTGTGTTCATTACGACCAGAGTATGACTAGACCCGATCAGTATGATATTAACCAATGTTATAAATTTTGCTAAAATGTTTGCTGTGTCGGCGATGGCGTTGCTGAGCGAGATCAGCTCGCGGAAAATACTTACGTTTTGCATGCGATGATAATTTTACGGGTATTAAGTTTGGAACTTTATTGGCGTTGTGATTTATTCGTGTGTAAGTATGTGGCTGATGGCATTACGTGGCACTATTGGTTCATGTTGCGTCATGATGCTGTGATGGAAAACCGCATTACATTCCAGTATACTGGGCCCGATCATGTAATAATTGGCAATGTTGTGATAAATTGCGTATATTACCATGTTAATATAAATTGGCACATTGTTATGTTAGAAGATATGCTTGACAAAGAAGCGCGAATGAGTTACGTCATATGCTTATGTTAGGCCCACTTTACTGACCCGACCAAGAATGTGGAACTTTGTTAAGGCATGTCAGGGCGTGTTATGTATTATATTCATGGTTCAGATATTAAATCAAAACATTAATGTGAAAACACTGTTTACGTCAGCATATTGATTGATGCTGTATAAAAGCGATTTTATGTTATGTTTATCAAAAATGATACTCTTTCGAAAATGTGACTTGAGTCAATAGATCAATAGATCAATAGTCCAGATAATTTTTGGAGAGTGAGGGTGGATTTGTTGATTTACTGATTTACGATCTCAACGTTGAATTTGTAAAAAATTGTTGTATCAACAGATCAGTAGATGCAACCAGTCGGGAGGGTGTGGTTGTTACTGTTTACTGATTTAGGAGACATCAAACGTTACAGTACAGTAAAAACGACCTTAATCAACAGATCCCATAGATCAATAGATCGTAGTCTGGTGGTCGGGAGATTCGGTGAATGTGTTTGTTGCTGCTTTAGGCTTATGTGGAAACGTTGCATTTTAGTAAAGCTGACCTTATCAATGGGTCAATAGTCTGGCTGGTCGGGAGGAGATGGTGAGTATTGTTTGATTTACTGATTTACTGTTTACGGTATGCTTATGATGAGTACAGTAAACGACATATCAATAGATCCAATAGATCAATAGATCAATAGATCAGTAATTGGCGGAAGTGGACATGCTACGGGCCCAGGTAACTTGTTTAATTTAGAGCCCGTAACATGACAGTACACTAGTAAAGGTGACGCTTAATCAACTAGATCAATAGATCTGGCTGGACTGAATGGCGGAATATTGTTTAGTGATTTACTGCTGGTATGTAAACATCAAATTTAGTAAGTTTAAACAAAAAGAATAAGCTATTATTTGTTATTTATTTATTGATTTATTTTTCTTGATGGTTCTGAAACCAGTATTCTCAATCTAGATCAACAATAAGCATCAGCAATTGACCCGTGCTTCTGTTTAACTCGGCAGTGGCTCCGGCACCGGTGCCAGAGCCGGCTCCACAATTCACATATCAAGCTATTTCGAGGATTCAATAGTCATATTTCGCCAGTACAATACTTCGATTTTAAAGGGAGGTGGTCCCAGCACCGAGAGCCCGGGGCGACCTCGTCTGCAGACGGGGGTTGCGCCTCCCCATCTAACACCCACTCAAATTTATCTGGAGCGCATTTGGCTAACCCATCAATAGTGCTATATCCGGGCTTTCGGAACATGCGAAAAAAACCGCGACGCTGGCAAAAATGTAATAATAATAATGAAATAATAATAAAAATAATAATAATAATAATAATAAAGAACTCGGAGGATGAGTCGGAAGCGGGCTGCTGGCGGTGCGTACGTGGCCCGAGGGCGAATTCTGCTTGAAGGGCGTGCAAGTGCGATGCTGAAGGACACGCAGAAGGGTTTAAAAAACCAGTGATCCCCTTCGGGGATCACTTCTTCGACATAATAATAATAATAATAATAATAATAATGGAGAGAGTGTATGTGTATGCGCACGCGCTCGCTATCTATCTCTCTCTCTCTCTCACGCGCATCGAACACCTGGTTCGATTGATTACCCGTTAGGCTTAACTCAATCTCGGGTTTGGAAAGTGCAAGAGGGTATAGGCAGGGGCGTAGCTTCGCTCGAAGCAGCACACCCAGAGACTACGGTCGCAAAACTCGCATGTGTCAGTTTATCACCCTGTATTATATAAAGACATTTGGCACCGGCTAACCCTAGTCACTTCATATCGAAAGAATATTATCACTGGAGAATGAAAGACACCTATACTACTTATATATAATATATTTATATATATATATATATATATATATATATATATATATATATATATATATATATATATATATATATATATATATATATATATATATATTATGTTCCTTCTATCCCCAGATTTTGGGTGAGGTACGTAGGATATATCACAACCGTCCCCTTTATATCCCCAGTGAGAAATCGTCGCTATCACAAAAATTCTCTCTGAGGCTTTACGAGAGTGCGACGGACCCTCATTGTGGTATCTCGTCATTGTGGAGTTCATACCCTGGGCAAAGCCCACAACCATACCTCCTCACAAAACCCCGCCCTTCACTCCTGCTATGCACCTTTCTTCTATCCTTTGCCAAAATCACATTCCTCTCCTCCAAGTATTCCTTTACTAACTCAATTTACTTTTTCTTCGGTCTCCTAGCCTGTCAATTCCCAGCATACTCACCACTATACATCCGCTTAACCAACCGACTAACATCAATCCTTTCCATATGACCAAACCATCTCAGTGTATTCTCGTTTATTCTCTCATTTACCCCCTTACTCACACCACACGTCTCCCTAATGCGTTCAATCCTGATTTTATCAATTCTTCTCACAACTAACACGCCCCTAAGTTGTCCATCTGAGCACTTTTGTACCTCGAATCTATACCTTTTATTCCAGACCATAGTTTCCCTACAATACATTAACACAGGTAACAACATACCCTCATGCAAAGCCCTAGCGCACTCAAAACTTGTTCCCTTTGCATCAATTAAGGATTTAATTGCACTAGCCACCTTCCTACCATTTACAACTTTCCTAATACATTCTGCTTCATACGTTTCCTTTTCATCCATCCAACATATATCCTAAACATTTAAACTCAGATGCTTGTTCCAATTGTTCACCCATCCAACATGACTTCACACCGTAGGCTCTCCTCACTCACTACCATAACATTACTTTTATCTACATTTGCTTTCACACCCCTCCTTTTACACGCCCTGCCAAACCCCTTGAACAATCCTCTCAAACTCTTTTCAGATTCACCACACAAAACCAAATCATCTGCATACATTAAGCTGGGCACTCTACATTCTCTTCCAATCTCCATCAGTCTAACACCTATCCCTGCCACCCTATCTCTAATTCTTTCATAACCCTATCCATATACAAATTAAATAACCAAGGAGACATAACACATCTCTGCCTCACTCCCATATTAATATAAAGCCAATCATTTTTGTCTCTATTTATTCTTACGCACGCTTCACTATCGTCATACATACTTTTGATTCCATTCAGAATATATATATATATATATATATATATATATATATATATATATATATATATATATATATTATATTCTGCTCTATATATATATATATATATATATATATATATATATATATATATATATATATATATATATATATATATATATATATATACAGTGGCGTATCCAGAAATTTTTTTCGGGGGGGGCCAAACAAAAATCGTTCTTTATATATATATATATATATATATATATATATATATATATATATATATATATATAAAAATAAAAACTATATATATATATATATATATATATATATATATATATATATATATATATATATATATATATATATATATATAAAGTGGAAGGACAAAATATTAAATTCCTAAGAAAAAATTGGAAGAATTACTAAAATCATCCTACCTAAATTGTTAAAATCCTACCTAAATTACTAAATTACCTACCTAAATTACTAAAAATTGGAAGAATTACTAAAATCATCCTACCTAAAATGGGAAGAATTTATATGAATTACTAAAATCATCTTACCTAAATTGTTAAATTTAATCGCCTGACATGAGAGTGAGTGAAGTCCGAGATAACATCTTCAATTTTTATTTCAATATTTCGATGTATGTAGAGGAGGGCAAGTCCAATAAGTCTTTCATCTCCAATAGTATTTCTCAAATAGGTTTTCAGAAATCTTAATGTTGAAAAGCTTCTTTCTACTGAAGCATTAAACACGGGTAAAATTGCCAGTATTTGCATCAAGAAATATTTGGAAGTTGTGACTGCGAACAAGAAACTAGTCCGTCTATTTCTGTTTTTGGACGATCTGTGCTGTGATGCCATTTCAACTTCCAAAAATCCAATTCTGCTTTTACTAAATCTTCATTTAGGCTTTCGAGCTCTTCCATGTAAAATATTACACAATCTTTTATCTTCTCATATTACACATTACACCTGTTCGGTATAACAAATTGCAAGGAAAATTTAAAAACCTCTCTCCTAATGCTGATATTTAATCATCCTAAAATGGTATAAAAATGGATGTGCGATAATAGGTCTGTGGATCGGAAGTAGGAATGTTAGGTCTGTATTTTGGAATTTGTTAATTCTTAGTACAGCAATTTTAATACTCAGATTTAGATGCGCTTACACATTCTTCAAATATCAGCTGATAATGTTGCATTTTCTCTGATGGTTTTAAGTTTAGTTTAAATAATGGACTTACGAGATTTGTTCTGACAGCGACGAATTATATAAAATTAATTTAACTTCTGCACTTTTTATTGCTAACGGATATGATACTTAAAAATTTTTAGTGTCTGGAAAATTAAAATTAAAATTAAAATTCATTTATAAAACGAATATTCGGTATATACCTCCGTAGCTTCGATTTTATATGTTCTATAT
Organism: Trachelipus rathkii; assembly: GCA_015478945.1. Classification (NCBI taxonomy): domain Eukaryota; kingdom Metazoa; phylum Arthropoda; class Malacostraca; order Isopoda; family Trachelipodidae; genus Trachelipus; species Trachelipus rathkii. Next base: position 58,013 of record JABUQX010067948.1, read on the forward strand.
ATATATATATATATATATATATATATATATATATATATATATATATATTATATATATATATATATATATATATATATATATATATATATATATATATATATATATATATATATATATATATATATATATATATATATATATAATTATATATATATATATATATATATATATATATATATATATATATATATATATATATTATTTTTGAACGAGTGTGCCAAGGAAAAAGATTAAAAATTAATCCAGCAAAAAGTAAAGTGATGAAAATTAGTGCAAACCCCAAAGGAGACGATTCTCAGTCTGGGTTGGATATCATAAAGGTGAATGGGGAAAGCCTAGCTGAGACTACAGTTTTTATATACTTGGGAATGGATATTGGGGCTTTCGGAGGCATGAAAGAAGAGATTGACCATTAGAGTTGCTGAGGGTGAAAGAGTATTAAGTAGCCTTAGAAAATTATGGAAAAAGGGAAATTTAACAAGGAAGTTTAAAATGAAATTGTTTGAGTGTATATGTGTTCCAACTGTTCTGTATGAAAGTGAGACGTGGGCATTAAGGGGAGGATCCAATATTTGGCTCGTGCTACGCCCAATTTTCACCCCCCCTAAAAATAGACCTAAAATTCGGAATTATCAGGCGATTTTGACCCTATAATCACCAAACTGTAGCTTGTTTTGGCCTCTAAAAACGTTGTTTTCCGGTGTTTTTCTGTGTCTGTAGTCATTCTTTCAAAATATTCAATTTTTCAAAACCCATGTTTTTGACATTTTTCGTATCAACTTCCAGAATTTTTTTCGAAATGACTTTAAACTTGAAATATGCATAGATGGGCCCATTACCTACAATAATTACATAAATTATTTTCGATTTTTTGAGTTTTGTGCTCAGCGTTGTCCAATTTCCAAACCCACTTTCTTTGGATTTTGAAATGAAAAATTGCGATAATTTTTTTCCTGTTCAGGCGAAGTGAATGAAATTTTCAGGGAATATGTAGTCGGGGGAGAGGCACATTTTTTACTTAGATAATTATTTTGTATATGCATTAGTTTTGGATTTGTTTTTGGAACAAATTTTCAAAAAAAAATTTTTTGGAAATTTTTTAAAATTTTCTTTTGAGTATACAAAAAAATTATCTAAGTAAAAAAGATGCATCTCGCCCAACTATACAAGCCCTGAAAATTTTTTTTTTAATTTGTTCCAAGAACAAATCCAAAACTAATGCATCTACAAAGAAATTAACTAAGTAAAAGATGTGCCTCTCCCCCGACTACATATGCCCTTAAAATTTCATCCATTTCGCCCGAACAAGAAAAAAATTATGGCAAATTTTTCATTTCAAAATCCAAAGTGGGTTTGGAAACAGTTTAATGCTGAAACCTAAAACCCAAAAAATCAATATTCTATGTGGTATTGGCCAGGTATGGACCCATATATGCATACATCAGGTCTAAAGTGTTTCGAAAAAAAAGGCTCTGAAGTGATGCGAAAAATGTCAAGCTATGGGTTTTTGAAAAATTGAGCTGTTTTGAAGAGCTGAACAAACAACTACCAGCTAACATTTAGAAAGGCAAAAAACCCCCAGTTTGGTGTTTAGAGGTCAAAATCTTGATATTCAGTTTTAGATATTTTAGAGTAAAATTGGGCGTGAAGAACGAAAGCCAAATATTGGATCCTCCCCCTTAATTAAACCCTAAAATAAAAAAAAAAGAGTTGAGGTTTTAGAAATGAAAGGTTTACGAGATATTTGTGGAATAAAGAGAGAAATAGATAGAATTAGAAATGTAAGGATAAGGGATATGTGTCGATAGGAGAAATGTCTGATGGAAAGAGCAAATCAAGGGGTACTAAGATGGTATGGTCACATGCTTAGAATGAATGATAATAGATTGACTAAGAAGGTTTTTAAGTCCGAAGTGGTAGGCAATAGGAGAAGGGGCAAACCCAAATGGAGGTGGATTGATGGAGTAAAGGAGCTATTAATAGCAAAGGGGATTAGTATGGATGAAGAAAATAGATTAACGCGTGATAGGATCACTTGGAGAAGAATAGTTCATGGAAAGTTCCGTCAAGGGTTGCAATTAATTGAACAACCTGGAACATAGCAAATAAGCCAACAGCATTCCCGATCTGCAACTGACACCACCCCGCAGTTATGTGGTAGACGGTGATGAGTATAATATATATATATATATATATATATATATATATATATATATATATATATATATATATATATATATATATATATATATATATATATATATATATATATATATATATATATATATATATATATATATATATATATATATGTGTGTGTGTAGGTGTGGCCGTTAGTGTGTGTGAGTTTGTGTGTGTGTGTGTGTACTGAAACTAGCAACCGTACTCTTGAATTTCATGATTAGATTAATATTTATACTTTCATTTATATTTCTATCTATATTAATTGATATTTGAATAGATGTAGAAATCTTAATGATCAAAGTTTGGAATGAAGTGAAAAAGATGAAAGGGTAAAAATGAGAGCCTTCGAATCTTACTTTAATTCGAACCGGAGTTCGGAATTGCCGGATCGGTAAATCATTGATGAATCGGAGTCCGAACCAGAGTTCTTTCCACAAATCCAACCTTAATTCTCGGAGCAGAATCGGAATCAAAGTTCGATTTGAATATCGTCTGTTCGCTAGTAGTTGAAATCGGTACCTGTACCGGTACCGGTACCGGTATAGGAATGACGTGAATTTAAATTGCTAGAATCTCAACCGGAGTCAGGACAAGAAATTAAATAGTTCGAATCGGAATTGGAATCCGAATAAGATATTCTTATTAGAAACTCTTTATATATAAATACAATTGAAAAAAAATATTTTTAAAGGTAAGAAAGATGAGTCTCGATTCCTTAAGTTTCGTTCGTTGACTTGTACGAAATATTTTTAAAAACATGAAATGGTGTTAAAAATAATAATCTTTCTCTCTACATTACATATATAAGTCTATTGATTTTATTTGTCGCAAATATTAAATACAAGTGCATATAAATAAGAAAATTATATTAGTAATATTTGTCACACACACACACACACACACACACACACACACACACACACACACACACACACACACACACACACACACATATATATTTTATATATATATATATATATATATATATATATATATATATATATATATATATATATATATATATATATATATATATATACTATATATATATATATATATATATATATATATATATATATATATTCGAAGCTATTAATCGCTAAGTTTTTTATTTAGAACAAAAGGAGGCCTGAAGTAGTCTTAAACACAATAAATATTACATATATATTACATAAAAAAGTCTTCTGTATTGTGAAGGGCGTAAGCTTTCGATCCGTGCTGGATCCTCTGTCAGACGCGGTGAATGGAAGACTAAAAATTTAATTTAAAAAAACTGTGAAAAGTGGAAAGTTTAAATTTAATAAAATGGTAAGAAGAATAAGTAATTAGGTATGTTTTGTTAAGATTTTTTTGAAAAAAGGTGTGGTGATCAATAATTTGTTGAGTGTGGGATCTAAAGAGTATTCACCTTGTAGTTTGTTATAGTTGGGGAGATTTTTTATGCAAAGGGATTCAATTAATTTGCGTTGTAGGGGGTCAAGTACTTGTATGATAGGGGTCATGTCATTGATGTTAATTTTGTGATTGAGTTGTGATCTGTGTAAAGTGAGGGCAGAATTTTGTGAGTCATTTATGAGGTCTTGTTTGTGTTGGTATTTACGTCTAGTGAAATCATTAGTTTCGCCAATGTAGCAAGAGGTGCAGTTAGAACAGGGGATTTTGTAAACACATTGGGAGATGTTTTGGAAAGTGTGTGTGGGAGGTTTAAAAATGCGTTTGAGAGAAGATGTGTTAGAAGAAGTAAGTCTTAAAGATTCAGGTAAAGATCTTATGATAGAGGTGTGAGGTATATGTGGGATGGGTAGATAAGAGAAGGATTTGGGTGGTAAATCGATGGTTGGGTTGTAAAGTTTATTTTTAGCTTTTTTAAGGGAACGGGTTAAAATGTGTTTTGGGTAGGAAAGTTTGCTGAAGGTAGTGAAGATATAATTAAGTTCAGTTTGTATGAAAGGGGGGGAACATATACGTAAGGCTCTAAGAAAAAGGGAAGTAAGAATGCCAATTTTTGTGTTGGTTGTGTGTGAGGAATACCAATGAGTATAAGAAGGATTGAAAGTAGGTTTAAGCTTACGCCCTTCACAATCAATACAGAAGACTTTTTTTTTTATATAATATATATATATATATATATATATATATATATATATATATATATATATATATATATATATATATATATATATATATATATATATATATATATATATATATATATATATATATATATATATATATATATATATATATATATATGAGCTATAACGATTGGAAAAACATCAAAATATATTTCCATCACAAATTAAAAAAATGAAAAGCTTTAAAGGTTTAATTTAATTTGTAACTTTTTTTAAATTAAATATAACTACATGCCTGATATTATGTACTTCTCTTACATTTTGATTCTGAAATCTTGGTGGAGCTGGTGCCGACACCGGAGCCGGAGCCGGAGCCGAGGTCGGATCTTGAAACCTTTGAAAGTCTGATTTGGAAATGAGGTCTTAAGATTTTTTCTGCCTCCATATACCTTGTGGTAGTGTCACACAAACCGGTATTCCATCTTTCTATGAATTATTTAGTGAACTCTTCAATTATTTTTAGGTTTACTAAAGATGTACCGGAATTTCCCTTCGACCCGAATTTTAGATTAAACCAAGGATCGGGTTAAAACTTGAATTGGAGTATTTTATTTTCTTTCTAGAGAAAAATGCATTTTAAAATATACAATTCATTATGTGTAAATATTTCTTTTAACTTAGTAAAGATGTTAATTATTCTTAGAGTAACTTTATATCCACTAACTATCCCTGTCTTTGGCGCATTCAATTTAAAGTTAAAAAGATGTCACTTCAAACAATGTATTTAGTACCTAACCACAGTCATATTTATTATTGATGACACGTGTTGCTTCTTAAAACATAGGGAATTTACAGGTTTTCTTTAACCATGATCCTAATTCTAGTACAAATGAACAATGGTAATTCATCCATTACAATTGATCAAAGTTGATTCAAAGTCAGTCAGTCTCGATGTGCTTTAAAGTGCTTGCTGGTTTGCCTGCTAAATCTTTCTTTAGATATGATAATTGGATGTCATTGTCAAGGGGACTAACCTTGCAGATTAGAACTTACAAAACGCAAATATTTGCTATTTTATTTAAATTTATAATATCCATACTTATTAAATATTTTGCTTCAAAATTAAAATAAGGCATCAATTTTGGTTTTAAGGTTTAATTTAACCGAAATTAAAATTTCTAAACTTTTGTTTGACAATAGATATCAACTTGAAATTTCCTATGTTAGATTTTACAAACTGAATAACTTTTTTGATTATAGTAAATACAGCTTTAAAATTTATGTATAATATTCTCAATACATATTTCAAGCTATGTGTCTTTTCATATTTGAGTTCTCTTAAGAACAGTACTTAGCTACTTCACGTAAATGAAAAATGCTGGTTTATATCTTCTCTAAGCAATATTCATGAATAAACATCTGTAACAACAGCAGATTTCTTTTTATTTCCAGATGGATGTCAAAAGGTTGAAATTTTGCGCAATAAATGATGCGGGTGTTGCTAATTTGATACATCATTAGGGTTAGCAATGGGTTCCTTATATGGAAGTTTATCAAGAGCTGACTTATCCGGATTATCATCTGTTTTTTTTATAATTGATAAAACATGGGCTCTTAATTCAAATCTCTGATGCTGATGAAGATGTGATTAAAGACCAAGAAGCCTCTAATTTATGGCTTTCCGACAGTGTTTAAATTCTTGACCTACTTAATTTATGTAACGCAAATCCTGGTGGATAAAATTGGAAGGGTAGACTATGCAACCTAGATGTTCTTTAGTTGCTGTTAAACCCACCAGATAACTTAGTTCCACAAATTTGTAGCAGAAAGGACATCTTTCAGAGACCAGAGCTGTACAAAAGGAGGTACAACAAAAATTAAACTCTCATCTTGCCTCCTCAGGTGGACAAAAGTTTTAAAATCTCTCTTCCTCTCTCTCTCTCTCTCTATATATATATATATCATATATATATAATATATATATATATATATATAATATATATATACTATATATATATATTAATATATAATATAAGGTAGATATTGTGTACGGTATTCAGTGATTTTAACTACTGCTTTTTAATAAGCTGAAGTCGAATTCCAAGACATCAAAAATTTTCGAAGACAATCGATAAAGAAATCTTGAAAGTATTCTTGACATTTTTTTTTCATCAGCCTAATTAGGCCAGTTAGAAAATACTTTTGTAGTTTTTTGTTTTATTTAATTATATTTTATTAGGCTTTTATTAGCTTATCGTGTTGCTGATAATTCTTACAGCAGACCATATATATGATCCTGTGTGAATATTTTGTGAACCCACCAACCTTCATGTTGAACTGAAATCAGCTGACTGAAGTCCCTTAATATTTTTAGGAAATTTTTTTGGAAAGCAGACCGTTTATTAAGCAAATCATTAGATGCTCTTTTAGTAAAAAAAGGTCTAAAAAATGTCCTTACGAAGGTGACGCTAATCTAAATTTTAAGAAAGGTTGTGGACGAATGGATAACTAACCGCTATGCCTATTGTTAAATGTACTCCACTGGAAAGGTTTCGACCACTTCTTTTTTTACCACTTACATCCACTTGACTACTTCAAACACCGTGTATTAACCAGGCTATTTGGGGACAATGAATTTATTTTCCCCCATATTAGGTAGAAACGATGTAGGCAATATGAGGTAGAAACGATGTAGGGCCTCCGGCGTGTTATATATAATATATATATTATATATTATATAATAATATATATATATATATATAATATTATATATTATATATATATACTATATATATATAGGGCCAGCATCCGAAGAGGCCAGGCATGTACTAGAAAACTATAAATCTCAGGAAAATAAATAGCATTTGTTGTATCTCGGCAAGCAATTTCATCGATGAAACTTAAATATTTTATTCCAATATTTATTAATATATATTTGACTGTTGTCGAAGATGGACAGATTGAATGCAGAGGGGAGAAAATAAAAGAAGAAGAAACTGAAGAACAACGGAGGAGCAGACTGAAGGTGCAAGACACTTCTTAAGTCGGGCGTTCTAAATAGCTTTCAGGCAGAAAGATGAGAAGGCCTTTTAGAATGAAGACCTGGCCAGATTATTGTAGCCAATAATTTTTTTTCTATTTAATAAGCCCGTTTTTAAATTTTATAGAATGAAGCATAATATTTATATTTTGACAAAATTTAACGGAGGAGAGTTGCAAAATTTTCGACAAGATTTCTTTTCATATGTTTTAATAAGAATATAAAAATATAATTAATCTGAAATATAAATGGAGGAGCAACAATATTTCGCAATTTAGTTCTTTTGGATTATTTAATTTAAAGAAATTGAAAATTGGAATGTAATAATTAATACAACCAAATTGCACTAAATTAATTCTGGCCAGATGAGTTTGGTTAAAGCGACACATCGGATCATATGAAAGAGAGACCTTTTCTTTTTTTTTCCCCCGGCCCTTGGCTATAAGGGCCGGGAACTCCTACACTTCAAAGTATTAATAATTTATATATAGGGCGAACAGGGCTCGCAACCCGGCCTTTTACATTTCCTGCTTGTATTACTCTTTACTGGCAACGGAATTTTGCGCCTGGAAACACGATTTTCTGGAGGGCTCTGGGAAGAAACGAGTTTTCGAGGCGCAGATGGAAGAAGATGCTAGCTCCATTGAAAGGGTGAAAGAAACCCTACCTGAGTGTAACTCGAGGACTGGCGTCCGAAAACATTGCGCCGAGAAATAAGTTTCTAGAGTTCTCTAGGATCAAGAGTTTCGGGGCCGGAAGGAAGAAGATGCTGGTCCAACTGACAGGGCGAAAACCCTACCTGGGAGATGGTAAATATATAATATTTATTAATTAACACCGTTTAAATATTAAGTATACATGCTCCAAACCTCGGCAAATGCACACGATGATTGAAACCTTGAATCATGGCATTATTGGACGATAGCAAAAGTTGCCAAAATTTCCACTTGTCGAATATTTTTCGAGAATTTTTTCTTTTTATATCCCTTTTTAGGGGGTTCGAGCGACAGAGGGGTTCCGTCCCCCCCCGTCTCCCCCGGAAAGGCCGAGAAACCCGACTCTTGCCATCTTTAATTTTTACCCGTCGGGTAATGGTTTAGTTATAAAAGAAAAAAATTCACAAACTTTTTTAAAGTCCAAACTTCCTCCCGACTACTCCCAGCTTCTTCGTTTTCTCAAAAAAACTGTAATTTTTTCAACAATTTTAAACAATTTAAAATTTTTAAAAAAGCGTTACTTTTTTTTATTTTTTTTTTTAATTTCGTCGGTAAAATTGTCTCCTGTTTTATTTAACTAATAATAATTTTGGTGTACCTCTTATAGTTTTTTAGTTACATGCCTGGCCTTTTCGGGATGCTGACAATATATATATCTATTATATAGTATATATATATATATATATATATATATATATATATATATATATATATATATATATATATATATTTATCTATAATATATATCTATATATTGGAAAATTTAACCGCAGAAATGATAGTATGAGAAAAACCACTCGATTAATGTACATTGGTACCAAGTTAATATTAAATTAACTTACACATATAACAATATTTTGAGTAAATTAATCACTGAAATTCGATAGCGTAACTGGGAATTTAAAAACAGCAATACTAGCAATATATTTAGTTTGTTGTTTTTTGATCAACTTGAAAAGCGCTTAGGCGTTCCGAAGAGCCTTATACCATCTGTAAACTGCAATAAACTAGAATCGTGACATGAACATGGCTTCATGCTTAAGTTGTACGACAACTATAATTTCCCGAATATCCGAAAACGGCTTCTGTAAAACAGATTTTTGTTGTTGATTTTGTGGGAGCAATAAAAAATGCGGACGTCGATTATATCGACAATTAATTAATTAATTTTAATTAATATAATTAGTAGTAATGTGTAATAATATTATTTATAATATAGAAATAATTTATTATTATTATTATTATTATTATTATTATTATTATTATTATTTTATTATTATTATTATTATTATTTATTATTTTATTAATATTATTATTGATATTAATTATTATTATTAATTAATTAATTATTATTATTAATTTAATTATTATTATATTATTGATTTGTTATTACTTCCACTATTACTTAATTTTATTATTAATATTATTAGTTATTATTGATTATTATTATTATTATTAAATAGTGGTAGAAGGAGCAGCAACTTTTTTGAAGACTCGACAAGAAATATCTTTTGCAATATGTTGAGGGAGTTGAAACTATTTTCCTAAATGCTGAAAGAATAGTCTGCATTTCGGTCGTGCAATGCGTTTTTTTCTAGGCTAATGCTCAGGCTCGTAACTAATCGGTCCATTACTTATTCTTCATTATTATACTTCTTAATTTCATTAATTACGTTAATTATTCATTACTTCTTAATATCTGTAGCATTTTTCAGGTTACAAGATATGAAGTTTTGTTTTATTGAACAATAGCTATGCAGAACTCGTCTTTTGTTGGTATTGTGGCTTTATGTCGTTTTCTTCTTGTATGTATTTGTAGAAGAGTAAGTAAGATTTTTTATTTATTTATTTCTAATGTTCGAGCTATAATATCGTCTCCGCCTGGTATTAAGGCCATCTTAGCATGTTACCATGTAAGCCGTTATGTATTCCCGTTGGCGTTGGATTAGGCTGCAAGATGACGTAGCCGTTCTATAGAGCTTGGGTGGTATTGTATTTGGTGACCTGGTTGAAGAGTGTATGATTCTTTATTTGACGCACTCTCTCTTTTCCATGTTGTATTGAATGGCTAAAACGTGAGTGCGAAGCATTGCTCTAGCCCTTAATGAGTACGCGGTCAGGCGAGCTTGGACAGGGAGGATATTCATCACCATTGTCCTAAATGGGTGTTTTTGTATTTTTTCAATATTCTTCTTTTCAATAAGAGGTGAGCTTGGATGAGGTAAAAGTATAATATTATTTATATATATAATATATATATATATATATAAATATATATGATCAGTATATATATATATATATATAATATATATAAGTATATCCTGATCTTTTCCGTTTTGAGGAGACAAGATATATCGATTGTCCAAATAGTCGATTTATTCGATAGTTATTATAGGTTTCGTCAAAATTTTAAAGTTACTTTATTATTTAAAACGAAAGGAATTACCATAGGGTAGACAGCGAAGATATCATGAGTCGGGGTCTCTCGGCCTCCCCCCTTCTGTCCGCCCCCATGCGGCTCCGAGCCCCTAAAAAATTGAAGAATAAAAATTATATCAAAAACTATATATATATATATATAAATATATATATATATATAATATATATATATAATATATATGATATTATATATATATTATATATATATATATAATATATGAAATTATCAATTACCTCGTGCATGTAATTAATGTAATCTACAGCTGTATTATGAATTATTTCAAGTTCTCGTTCACAATTATTTCAAGTTCTCGTTCACGATATGTAATAGATGTTTGCTCGGTCGCCCCAAACGAATATACAAAAAAAATAAATAAATTCGGTGCGTCTACACGGATCAACTTCAGCGACGGATCAGATTATATCGACAAATGTATTTCAAATAAACTCGTCTTTATAAATTATTATTAAAATTTAAATGTATACTAGTACAGAAAAAAAATTAATTTTCCCGCCTAAAAAAAAATTTTGGAAAATTGATGACGGGAACGTTAACACTTCAAAGCTATACATTAACTACGCCTAAACTTTCAATGACAGATATTTATCATAACACTTCAAATGCTATACATTAACTACGGCTAAACTTTCAACGACACATATATTATTCATAACACTTTAAATGCTATACATTAACTACGGCTAAAAACTTTCAACGACACATATTTTTCATATAAGGGAGCAATATATATCTATCGAAAGATCGATATGTAATTGATATTTCTGTCTCCTCAAAACGGAAAAAGAATATATATAGTTTATATATATATATATCTATATATATATATATATATATATATATATATATATATATTATATATATATCTATATATTATCATATTATTCTTAAAAAATTTTATAGTGTTTGGCACCGATACCAAAATTTTGTCCGATAGCCGATACCGATACAGTAAACTAACAATTTTTTCAATGCCCGATACGATACCGATATACCGAATGTTTTTGCCGATAACGATACTTTTATTATATATATATATATATATATATATATATATATATATATATAGTATATATACTATATAATTATAGTATATATATATTATATATATATATATATAAATATATATATTATATATATATATATATATATTATATATATATATATATATATATATAATATATATATATTTATTATACTATATATATATATATATATTATATATATGGCCAGCCATTCCGAAGAGTTCAGGCATGTAAATAGAAAACTATAACACTACAGGAAAATAATAACATTCTTTTGATTTCAGGAATTCAAATTTACGAAAAGAAACTTAAAAAAAAATTTATTTTATTCTAATATTTAATTAATAACCAATCTTTAATATTGTAAATCTTCACCTCGCATTGTACGCGTTTTGATTGACCGATTGACCTTGAAACCTGCTGCATTAGTTCTCTTCGAGTTCTCGAGGTGCCAATTACCAATTTTTTTAAGCCTTTGGAGAAACTATTTTTTTCTTTTTATATCCTTTTTAGGGGTTCGAGCCGACGGAGCTACAGAGGGGGGGCGAAGTCCCCCCCGTCGTCCCAGGTAGGCCAAGAAACCACGACTATATAAATCGTTCTTGTTTACCCGGAGGTATTCGTTAGTTTTTAAAAAAAATCAACATTTGGCACCTTTGTTTACTCAGTCGGAGTAAACGAACATGTTCGATTTCTCAAAAAACTAATTTTTTCAACATTTTAACAAATTTTAATTTTTTAAAAAGCGTTATTTTTTTTATTTTTTTTTTTAATTTCCAGGCGCTAACAATGTCTCCTGATTAATAAATGATATTATTTGTTTTCATGTAGCTGTGATAGTTTTTTTGTGGCCTTTTTTGGATGCTGGATATATATATATTATATATATATATATATATATATATATATAATAAGTATATATATATATAATATATATATATATATAATATTATATATATATATATATATTTCGAATCAATTTAAGACCGCAAATGTGTGGTATCGGTTAAAGGTATCAGCAAATTTTACAGATACCGATACTACTAAATTTCCGATACAGATACGATACCTCAAAAATCGACCGATACCATGATACGTTGCATGCATATAATATAGTATATAATATATATATATATATATATATATATATATATATATCATACTATATATATATATATATATATATATATATATATATATAAGTATATATATCACTACCATCATTAGCATTGGAACCAGAAGGCCGATTTTAAAAAAAACCTTTTCGACATGTACCCTCTTATGATAGGTTAAAAAAGATGTTTTAGGCGTGTAAATATACGATATACCGAAAAAATCAATATAATATCGATATTTTTCGATTTTCTTTACATTTTTAGGGGGCTCGAGCAAACGGGGGACAGAGGTCCCCGTAGTCAACGGAGGCCGAGAGATCCCGACTCCTTCCATCTTGGGCGTTCTACCCTAGGGTATTCTTTAGTTCTTAAGAAAATACGGTTATATATATATATATAATATATACTTATATATATATAGTATATATATATATATTATACTATATATATATATTATATATATACTATTATATATATATATATATAGTATATGTAAAGAAAAATCTAAAAATATCGATATTTTACACGCCTAAAACATCTATTTACCTATTATAGAGGGTACTTGTCGAAAAAAAATTTAAATCCGACCTCCCATTCCGAGGTCATAATAACTTTTACATATACAGGGTGATTCAAAACCTCTGCGACAAACTCGGAGGGCTGATAGAGCAAACGATATAGGAACATTTATTGTTAAAATAAGCTATGTTTGTACGACGCTTCGTTTCAAAGTTACGGATGATGTAAGAAGGTAATCCACGTGATGTTGTTTGACGGGCGTCGTTACTTCGTAACCGGAGATTTTGGGTATTCTAATGTTATGTATGTCGTTGGCGACTCTCTCAAGCACCTCTTCTTCAAACGCAGGAGTCCTTGCTATTACGCGGTCTTCCACCAATGCACCGGGGACAAAGGGTGAAATTATTTCGAAGGCGCTGATGAAGGCGAGGAAACATTGTGTGGTGGGGGTGATTTCTGTGTGGAAACCATTCCCGGTACATGAGGTGCGCCCTTCGTCCATTTCCGTTCACCACACCGTAACACATTATCATGTCGATTAATTAAATCGGGAAGAGTGTAGTGATCCATTCGTAACCGATGCCTACACGGTACTGAATCAACGATGAATTGGGCAAGGTAAAGGTAGTGCCACGTGTTTCCGAAGGACGTTAAGGTTGTAAACGCACGCACAAACACATTAAAATTGAGTAACCTAAACCGTCGGTAACCTAAATGCGACGCCGTCATACAACATAACTGTGGTCTTCAATCGTCCGTAAGCTAGGGGGGGGGACAGGGGGGGGGGGGGGGGGGGGGGGGGGGGGGGGGTGACCGAAGCGTCATACAACTAGGTTATTTAACAATAAATGTTCCTTATCTTTTGCTCTATCAGCCCTCAGAGTTTGTCGCAGAGGTTTTGAACCACCCTGTATATTATATATATATATATATATATTATTCTAGTATATATATATTATATATTATAATTAAAGAACGTATACTATATATTATGATAGTAGAGAGAGAGAGAGAGAGAAGAGAGAGAGAGAGAGAGCTGTAATTCCTGAACCATAAAAATTTCTTGCATTCCGATATATCGATAATTATTACATCGGTAATACCTACGACTTTTTTTAAATAATTATTTTGATCTAACTAATAATAATTAAAAAAATTAAAATAATAAAAGTTATTAAGTAAAAGAAAGATTGTCACCCTCATTAACATCGTTAATTTAAATTCTTAGTGAGTTTTGCTAATTAATATTGAATATTTTAATATAATGAAAGTATCATTAATAATGAATATTTTAATGATTTTTATTAGTATTTATTTGCAACTTATTTATAGGATTTTATCATATAGTTAAATCATATATTTCTTGATCTAAATATTTTTTAATTATATTTGTTAAATTTATAAAAAACTAGTTAATCTCTTGATTAGCAATTTTGCAATTGCATTTAAGTTTTTGAAATGTTTCTCAGTTATGATTACTTTGTTATCATAGGTATGAAAGTAAGAGAGAGAGCTGAAAAGAAACTATGAGATTGCCATAAGTAAAATGTTTACTTTTAATTTATTTTTTTCGTAAATGAAGCAAAAGTCAAAGAAGTAAAAAATTATGTAGAAGTGTCTGAAAAAACAGTAATCAATTGGTTTTCTATCTTTAAAGAAGTTTGTTTGCAAGAATGTATGTCAGCTTCCGAAAAATGTGGAGGCGAAAAAAAATCGTAGATGAAAGCGTCTTTGGTAAAAGGAAATACAACAATGGGTATTTGGAGGCGTAGAAAGAGATTGTAAAGTGCTTTTTAATACCAACGGAAAAGAGAGACAGCGCCACACTTAGAAAATTAATTGTAAAAAATATTAAAAAAGGAACAACCATAATTTCATACGCTTCAAAAGGGTACAAGGATTTAGACACACTATATTATAATCATTTAGTAGTGAACCATTCAGTAGAATTCGTAAATCAGGAAACTGGTGCCCATACAAATATCATAGAAAGCACATGGAGCCTGGTATAACAAATATCTTAATAAGAACAGTCCTAACAACTTATCCTAACAATATAATAAAAATAAAATCATTATAATATAATTTTATTATAATTTATAATATAATGTATAATAAAATAATAAAACTCAAATAAAATAATTTTATATTCAGGTAAAAATGAAAATCCTATGCAGGGGAAGAGAAAAAAGAAAATTTGTCACTCTACTTCGGAACCTTCATATGGCAGAGAATTCACCAACCTGAAATTAAAATGGAGAAATTTTTAGAATCACTGTTAAAAACACAATTTGTTAATACCGCTTATATATATATATATATATATATATATATATATATATATATATATATATATAATATAAATATATATATATATATATATATATATATATATATATATATATATATATATATTTTATTATATTATATATACAATGTGTTAGTATATAAGTATATATATATATATATTGTTTCTGTTTTAATTTCTGTTTTATAGTTTTTAAGCGATGATTTTATTTTAAACTTTCGCATTAAAATATTTTATATGTCATAATTATAATTATTTTTTTTATATAAAAATTTAAGTTCCTTTTAATTTTTTTTTTTTTTTTTTTTTTTTTTTTTTGTTTTTATATTTTTATATTTTTTAACAAAAATTCAAACCAAGTTTATAAATGAAATGGACAATTTAATGGATTCATTCTTGTCTATAAAATGCGTGATTCTTCTCTAATAAACATTATAAGAGAAATTAACAGTAAAAGAAAAAGCCATTCAATTTTTAATTTCCAGAAAATGTTATTCATCATAAAGACTTACTCCAATTGGTCATAAAATGAAACTTTGTGTAACTGAAAAAACTGAACGATGGCGTTGCAATATTAGAAGAATTATACAGAATTTAGTTACGAACTGATCTTGGTTACAGATAGTCGCTTATCTTTTGGAAACGATATTTTCATTTATTAGCTGGTGCATATACTAAAGCACTACTTGTTTTGTAAAGTACAAGCTGAAGATGAGTGCTACCAGTCAATTACTGAAATTTCACGAGCTCCATGAGAAGAAGTTTGTGAAAATTTAAGGGTTTTAGGAAAATGCAAATATCAATAGGCGGATATATATACACAATGGAGAATAGACGAAAGTTCTTTTCAAGGAGAAAATATAACCGAGGCAGATTGTTCCCAAATCAATGAGTTTTCGGCGGTATTTGTCGAGAGACCAAAGAATATTTTCTTTGCTTGGTTCCAAATGGTAACGCTGAAAATTTCAGGAAAAATATTAGAAAAAAAATAAAGAAAAGAACTACCATAAATATCAGACTGCTGGGGAGCCTACAATGATATTTCAAAATCAAACCATGGATTATAAACATTTAAGGGTGAATCATCCAGAAAATTTTGTAAATCCCAATAATGGTGCTCACACACAGACAATATAGAGATTATGGGCTACTATAAAGTATCGTAATAAGGTAGAGTGTGGCACCAATTGAGCAATGCTACAATCTTATTTATATGAATTTATCTGGCGTCAGAAAAATAAGCATAAAGACCTATTTAACAAAATGTTAAGAGATATTGTGACCTTTTTTCCACCAAAATAATAATAATATTGTTAAAAAAAATTACATTATTGTAATCTTTATTAAACTATGAAAACGTTCATTATTGTTTTAATTTTAAAATCTTAAAAAAATTTAAAAATCATTTTCAATGGGTTTTCGGCGGTATTTCTCGAGAGACCAAAGAATGTTTTCTTTGCATGGTTCCAAATCGTAACGCTGAAACTCTACTACGGAAAATATATGAAAAAATAAAGAAAGGAACTACGATAATATCAGACTGCTGGGGAGCCTACAATGATATTTCAAAAATCAAAAACATGGATTATAAACATTTAAGGGTGAATCATGCAGAAAATTTTGTAAATCCCAATAATGGTGCTCACACACAGACAATAGAGAGATTATGGGCTACTATAAAGTATCGTAATAAGGTAGAGTGTGGCACCAATAGAGCAATGCTACAATCTTATTTATATGAATTTATCTGGCGTCAGAAAAATAAGCATAAAGACCTATTTAACGAAATGTTAAGAGATATTGTGACCTTTTTTCCACCAAAATAATAATATTTGTTAAAAAAAAATTACATTATTGTAATCTTTATTAAACTATGAAAACGTTCATTATTGTTTTAATTTTAAAATCTTAAAAAATTTTAAAAATCATTTTCAAATCTTTATAAATTATTATAACAAAGGGTTAAAAAAAAGCGAAAGTTTAATAAAATAATCGATATATCGATGTGGGGGCTTTAAAGGAAAAGTGTTAAAAAAACGATAGTTTAATAAAATAATCGATACATCGATGTGGGGGCTTCAACGGAAAAGAACCTTTTTTTTTGAGTGAGTGTACAGGAGCCACCACTGCGCACCAAAAAACGGCGATACCGAGTCAGAAAACCAACTACAGGGGCAACTCCTGAACTGAACACATGAAAACAGGAAATCGATTATTAAATCCTATTGAGCAGAGTCAGTTCCCGAAGGAAAGCAAAGATGAAATGAAGTGATTCAGACAATATAAATGAGAGAGGGGATTGGGAAAGGTATGGTGCGTAACAAGGGGAAAGGTCGGTCTCTGGAAGCCGTAAGAGACGCACAATCCACGAGAAAATGGCGTACCGAAAGTAAACTGACTGGGACGGCATTGAAAGACATATAAATGGGGAATGCTCTCTTGTCCATAAGGTAGTTATGTGTCCATTAGTAATGGCAATTCGCAAACGAGCCATGACCACCACAATCCACGAGAAAATGGCGTAACCGAAAGTAAACTCTGGGAACCGGCAGAAAGGAATATAAAGGGGGGTCTTTCTTGTTCATAAGGTAGTTATGTGTTGCGCATTAGTATGGCCAATTCGCAAACGAGCCAGGACCACCTAATGGTGCCGACTCCGGCGAAAGGACGATGGCCAAATCCCCAAGAGCGGCTTTATGCTTGGCACCACGATGATCCTCCGACTAACACTTCCTGCCAACAAGCTAGGGAACCCTGTTTGTTGAGTCGGGAGCGAAAATCAGCAGCTGAAGAGGTTTGTTCCAGCAAGATGCCCACAGGTAAGTATCGTAGATAGGGTGTTGATAGCCGCGTTGTCAGCCAATTCGTTACCCAGGGTACCCACCCACTAGGGTTGGGGGGGAGAAAAAAAAATTTGGGTAAAACCCAGCAAAACGATAAACACTTGTGACTAGCATGCAGCATACATAGAACTTTGGATTATGGAAACCAAAGGTTGTCTGGTCGTTCGATTTTGTAGTGCAAGAGCACTTTGCGAGTCAGAAAAAATCGTATACCTGTCAAGCAGATCTCTAGTGTCAGAATCTTATTAATAGCCAAAGTCAGCGCAATTAACTCGGCCGTAAAGACGGATGAGTCAGACGCGTTTTCAGAAGGAGTGTGGACACAGTAAGGTCCGAAGACCGCTGATGCACCCACACCGAACAACTCTCGCTTGAAGCCGTCGGTGTAATGCTTCACAAAGCTCCCATGAGGGAGCCAGGTGAGACAGAGAAGGAAGGCCTTCAGTAGAGAACGGGTGGTCTCCGGATTGCATCTCATGCAAACCACAGGGGGCGGATACAACCAATAAGGGCAGACATCATCGTAGTCAAGTTGTAAAACAGCCCGCACAGGGAGGCGGAGAAAATGGAAGACAGACACTACAACCTCAGCAAACGACCAATAGGGAGGGCTAACGAGGACCTGGCGATGCAAAGAAGTCAAAGCCGATGACTTGGGGATTTGTAGTCGAAGAAACAAGGAGCACACGGGGTATTCTCTCCGTAAAGACAGGGATAATATATATATATATATATATATATATTAATTATATATTATATATATAATATATATATAATATTATATATGATAATTATATATATATTATATATATATATATATATAATATATATATATATATATATATTCCACTTTAATGGCCAGAAAAAATGGAGAGCGTTGTATTACCGTCTTCTGCCTGAAAATTAGTAAATCATAATGCGGAAGAATATGGAGGTAGAGAGTTACAGTGTGGGGAGGAGAGAAGTAGAGACACCCTTCTCCGGCACCTGTATATCGATACAGTTGCCGGGGAGGGGTCTCCGCTTTGCTCCTTCCCAACACGGTTAACACCCTACCTCCATAATCTTCCGCAGTAAGATTTACGAGTTTTTAAGTAAGCAGGAACCTGAAATACAATAGCTGCGCAAAATAATTACAGCAACTTCGATAATCTGGTAGGGTATTTGTATATAATGTAGAAGCTGAAGGTCAATGGTTTGAGCTGTGATAATTCGTAAATAGTTTCTTTTGCATATAATTAATAGATAATTTACCTTTCAAACTTTGTAATAAAATAACGAAGGCTTGTGTGCTTGTTTCACTGTGGTTACTTTCCTGGTCTCAAATATTCTACGAATTAAGATTCAACAATAAGCTGTGGTGTAATATTGTCGGAAGTTAGATAACCAACGAAATTGTAATGCTTCCCTACCAGGTTAGTTTTCAAAAGTTTAGCCTTTTGGACTTGAGGCAGTCATCTAGCAATATTGTTATAACCTGTGGAAGGTCATTGTCGGCATTAAGTAAGTAAGAAAATATGTAATGCTTACCTGCAAGTTGTTAGAAGGCAGAGATGTGCACCTGCAACTTTTTTTGTTAGTCCGCAAATTGCGGAATTGCGGACTAACTTTGTTTAACACTCCGCAGTTCGCAATTTCCGCAATTTCGACTTTTCTGCCCTTCGCTAGTCAAACTATCGCAATCGGCTAAATTCGCATCGCTAATTAAATTTCTTTTCACTACTGAAGTCTGCAACAGTCCGCTTGTCATTTATATACTATAACAATTAACAAGTTTTATACGGGTGGGCTTTTTATATATATATATATAATATATATATATATATATATATAGTTATTATAGTATATATATATATTATATATAGTATATATATATTTACGTATATATATATTACTATACTGTATAGTCTCATCTTCCATAATTAACACTGGTAAGACAAAATACTTTATGTAGCACCCTAGCTGATCAAGACTTATGTACATTTTACATCTACAAGATTTAAATTGCAGGGGACGCCGCCACCCTCACTGCCATTCGAACAACTTTCTTAACTACACTCTGCATTATACGTTCCATTTTCATCAACATATATCCTAAATAGTTTAAAACTCAGACAATTGCTCCAGCTACTCACCATCTAACATAATTCAACATCGAGGACTGTCTTCACTCACAACAATAACCTTACTGTTATCTACGTTTTACTTTCAAAAACCCCTCTTCTTAACCACCCTAAACCAAATCTTTCTAACCAATTTCTTTCGAAAACTCTCTTCAATTCAAATGCACAGCAAAACCAAAATCAATGCGCATATAATAAGTAGGGCAGCCTCCACTCTCTTCCATTCTCCATCATTCTAACAAAATCTCTTGCAACCCCTACCTCTCTAATTCTTTCATAACTCAATCCATATAAAAATTGAATAACCAAGGAGACAACAACACATCCCTCCACTCCGCTATTAAATATTATTAAACAATCCACATTCGACACATTTATTACTTAAACCACGCTTCAACTATCGTCCAACCATACTTTTGATTCTTTTAGAAGCTTAACCACAACGGCCAATAAAATCACTAACCCTGCCGATGGATTTCGAAATTAATCAATCAACGCCTGTTGCAAATCCTAAAACCTAATACAATTTTATTCTTCTTCTCCCTCATTTTCCTCAATCATTTTGTTTCAATGTGAAGATTTGAATTACACATCTCTACCACTTCTAAAAACGCACCTTGTTCTTCACACAATAGTCCTTCAGTCACTCCGATGCACTCTTTCCTACCAAATTACCAACAATATATCTTACCTACACCACTCAATAAACTAATTCTCCTATTAATTATTCTACAGTTACCCTTATCTCCATTACCCTTATATAAGGGTACTTATATTACTGCACAACTCCTTCCAATGCCCTCGAACTTATATATACTTCCATAAGCGCTTTTGTGACACAACTTTCCAAACCTGGAAGTTAATCCCAATGCGTTTGCGTATGCACCAATAATTTCAGCTATGCTTTGTCACTTTACCATTCTGAGGAATACCCAGTATCTTGAGAGTCAATAAAGAAAGCATGTTCAAACTTTTTCTCAAAATACCTATCCCTTCTTGCACCACCAAACCCACACACATTCACTATGCAGATTTTCATTACTGGGAATGTTATACAGATTTTCGAAGTGTTCCCTTCCACACTCCCCTCAATCCATTTCATCAGTTACGAAAGCACCATCCCTATTCATTATTCTAAGGCAGATTCCCCTTATTCTCGATTCTTAACCTTTCCGGCAGCTTCTTCAGAAGAGTTCCTATTCCTTTGTAAAGTCCCCATTATCCCTTCAAAACTGTTAAGTATTTTTGAAATTCTCCATCATATATATATATTATATATATATATATATATTATATATATCATATATATATTATATATATATAATATTAATATATATATATATTATATAATATAGTAGTTATATTATATATATGTGTTACTGAATATATATATATTGTTGAGAACCAACTATTTATGGATAGGCGAGTTAATTGAAATATTCAGAAGAGGGTTAGATTGCTTTAAACCATTCCAAGTGAAGGACGAAAAAGTGAAGGAAGTTTGTGATGAAGCAGGGTCGACGAAGGGAAAAAGTGAGTTTATTTTGGATTACAGAATTGCGGACTTAAATTGCGGAACGTCCACATCTGGTTAGAGGTTACTTTTAGGCAATCTTCTCGTAGTAAATTATTAATTATTATTATATTATTATTATTATTATTATTATTATTTTATTATTAATTATTATATTATTTATTATTATATATAATATATTATATAGATATATAATATATAATATATCTATATATATTATCAATATATATAATATATATAATATATATATATATATATATATATAGTATATATATATAGTATATATATATATATGACAATAGAGTGGTGTTAACTGAAGATATATCTATATTTCTGTAGCACTTCATGGAAAGAAAAAAATTGGCATGTAAGGTGTTCCCTGTCCTTAAGTAGACAAACAAAGAGGCCGCTTCTCTTCATATGCCCCGATGGTGTAGCTAACTATATATCTAATATATATATATATATATATAATTATTATATATATATATATATATATATATATCTAATATATAATATATATATATATATATAATATATATATATATATATATATATATATAATAATTATGTATACTTGAAAAACGAATCTCTTCATTGTCTTTTCGCAACTTGTTGGGGCAAAGCTTGAAAAAGCACAGTTTATTCGTCTATCTGCTTTTATGTATATCTTCCACACAACTATACCTTCTTTAAAAAACAAACCCACTGTTCTGAATATCCTAGGTATTTATTATTCACGTAATCTTTCTTGAAAGAATCAAAATATGTCTTTCCAAACAAGATTCTAAATGGTGGGCCGTTCTGAGGGGACTTTGAAACTTCTTTCACCACACCAGATGCTTCACTTATTATATTGGGGAGTTGCTCGCCCTGCTATGGAGTATGCATCTCGTATATGGGTTGGTTTTTCATAAGGTGTAGTATAGAGCTTTATCAACGCTTACTCTTACAACTCTGTCTCCAATCTTATGGCCGTCGAACAGTCGCATCACTTTGTATGCTGGTAAAGTGGAATTTAATGGATATTTAAAATATACACTAGAAATGTAATTTATACTGAAGAAACCCTAAACAGGGGTGCTGAAACTTCCGCCTGCGGGCGCATTTGCACCCGCCACCTCATTTTATTCCACCCGAATGTTCTTGTTTTCGTATGTACAAATAAATATTATTATAAAATTCTAACGAGTATTGTATTATATCTTTAAACACAGACTTAAATTATCACATTTAAAAAACTTCATAAATAATTTATTACTAAAATTACTAAAATTTGTCTCCGTCAGCCAAATTATCTTTCTTTTTTACTTTGAAATGGAAAAATAGTGTTTTATACTTTTATATATATTATATATATATATATATATATATATATATATATATATATACTATATTATATATATAATATAATATATATATATATATATATTGAACTGTTTATCAATTATAATGTCTGACAAGAAACCCGAGTAAGAAAAAGCTTTATTTGGCAACTTTAAAAGTCTACTTCCATGCATTAAGATGAGTCAGTACTCAGTTGCAGAGTTGCCTTGTGTTAATTAATGTGTTTCACAAGTGCCAATATCGAATATCATTGGAAATTTCGAAAATTCCGTATGCCGCGTAGGGAGTAGGACCCCGTTCTTATGTGATAATTAAGGTGTTTATAATTTTAAAATAGTGTTCTATACCGTTATCAATATGTCAAGTAGTTCTAAAACTCCTAAAAGAAGAAGTGCTGGTGTTTGATAAAAAATGGACCGCTTTATTTTTTATACAGATAGCAAGTGCATTTGTCTAATTTGCGGTGAACAAGTAGCTGTTCAGAAAAACTATAATATTGAGAGGCATTTCATAAGACATGAAAATTTGAAAGGTTCTGAACGTTTAGACAAGATAGCCTCGTTGAAACAAAATCTAATCAAAAGAAATCTTTTTTAAAAAGCCTATTCTTGAAAGTGAGTCCGTAAACTGAAGCTAGTTTATACGATATCCGAAAAATTAGCTAAGAAACCTGAAAGCCAACATAAGCGATGGGGACATTCGTCAAAGAATGTACTACTTACTGGCTGTTCAAATTTGGACCTTGTCCCTTTTACTTGACTGAAAGAAAATTTTCATCGGAAAGGTTTACTACCCCTTGTTATTACTATCTGCTTTAAGAAAAATAGAATTTAATTTATTTTGGATAATAAAAAACTATTTTCCTTTTTCTTGGCTTCCTCCTTCCATTCTTTTAGTATAGTAAGTACATCTATATATATATATATATATATAATATATATATATATATATATATATATATATATATATATATAAATATATTATATATTATATATATATATATCATATATATATCATTTAATCTTGAAATTTTGAAATGTCATTAAGCATTGCTTTAATAGATTTCCACACCCTTCATTAACCTAACCTAACCTAACCCAACCGTTTCAATATAACAAAAACCCAAAAAACTAAAAAAAAAACAAATAAATATTAAAATATAAAAAAGTAACACAAAAACAGGGTCATGTTATTTTTCTTA